>JAOUQZ010000025.1:6999665-7013697 GCA_028564935.1 Neosilurus hyrtlii
AGCAACGACTCATCCAAGAGGTCACAAAAGACCCCACAACAACATCCAAAGAACTGCAGGCCTCACTTACCTCAGTTGAGGTCAGTGTTCATGACTCCACCATAAGAAAGTGACTGGGCAATAATAACGTGCATGGCAGAGTTCGAAGACAAAAACCACTGCTGAGCAAAAAGAACATAAAGGCTCATCTCCATTTTGCCAAAAACATCTTGATGATCTGCAAGAGGAAACATGAGTGACATAATTTTACAGGGGTTGAATGAACACACGAACCAGAGCATATGACCTTTCACATATGCTATAATCGTATTTTCACCTAACCTATAACAGTTTCATACCAATCATCAATGTATTCAATTGTATCGATATATTTTACTCCCGTTTTGGAACACATGTGTCATGAAACACACACACACACACACACACACACACACACACACACACACACACACACACACACACACACACACACACACATATTTTGTCAAAATGAAACATAAAAAATTTTATAAACTGAATGTTGCTAAGGGGTAGTGGTGGCCCGGTGGTAGGGTGCTGGCTTAGTGATCTCAAGGTCAGGGGTTCAAGCCCCACTTTCACTGAGTTGTCACTGCTGCCCCCCCCAGTGCAGCTAACTGGGTTATTAAAGGCCAGCCATGTCTCTTACTGTCTGTTAGTTTTTTATTTTAATGTGCATATCCTTGGATGTGGGAGGAAGCGAGAGAAATCAGAGGAAACCCCAAGCTCAGGGAGAACATGCACTGCAAGCCACGGGACTCAAACCAAGTACCTTCTTGCTGTCAGGAGAAAGTGCCAACCATTACCCACACCAAACAGCCATTCATTCTATTCATGGATAGCAACCCAATGGCCTACTCTTTACAAATGACAGCTTCCTCCCACATCCAAAGATATGCACATTATAATAATTGGATATTCTTAACTGTCCATATTCGTGAGGGTGAGTGTGAATGGTTGCATATCTGTGATGGCCCTGCGATGGTCTTGCAAGCTGTTCAGATTGTGCCCCACCTTTGCACGAAAATGGAATGATTGGAAATGAAAACTGTGTATCTGCAAAGTCTTCTCACATATTTAATTTATACAATTAAAGGTCTTCAGCAAGTAAAAAAAATGTACTGATGGGCATTGGCAGATCCTTCAGTATGATCTTGCGGAAAGACTGTTAGACTGAAATGTAAGATACTTTTGTTGTTGTTGTTGTTGTTGTTGCTGCTGCTACTCTTGCTATTGTTGTTTTAAAAGCATTTGCAGTCAGTAAGTCTCCCCTTCTCTTTGTTCTGATTAATGGTTGCACTCTGAATCTGGATGTATTACATCAGGGACCGGTGCTCAAAGAGGAGCTTACCTATAACAGGAAAAAGATGGAACTTAATGACCCAGCATCTGGCTCAACTTGCGAAAGAAACACATTCCAAAACCTCATTACACTGTAAGATACTGAAGTATTAATGCACTTGTTAATTGTTGCTGCGGAGTTGCCTTTTTCCCCTTTACTTGTTTTTCCTTCACCAGCTTTCTTTCAGCAAACATGCAGACTGGTAACATTTGGAGGAACAAAACGGCCACATTATAGATGAATTCACTGGGCAGATACAGTGATGACTAATAAAAGAGACAGATTAAAATGTAAGAACAGAGCCTGAGCACTTGAGAAGCATTCTGCACTGAACTCCCAGCATATAAAATGTGGAGAGTGTGATTTGAATTTCAATAACAATGAGGAAAAAGAAAAGGGCAATTAAAGCTTTTTTGCAATCATATTTCTCTGTCTTTTTCACTTTTATATGAGTAGAGCATAAACACCATAGGAAGAAATAAAATCACACACTTCCTCTTTTGTGTGGCACGGTGTTGCACAGTGTTACAGTTTCACAACCCCAGCATCTTACAAATATGGTGGTAAGTCATCTGTCTAAGGTATACAGTAGCCATTTCTTCCACAACCTTGATCAGGATAAAGCAGTTACAGAAAATGAACCATTGCAGTATATTGTTCTCTAGTAGAATTAGATTTCGGGTCACTTACAATCCACAAGGTTATTTTTACATAAATAGCACTAAATTATAAGGCTGGGCCTTACATTTGACCTGGGACCAGTATATATTGGGATTAGTAAGTACATTGTTCCCATCAGGAAATCTTGTGCTTGGGTCAAGCTCATGTTCACAGACATAATAGCACAAGATTATGTTCAAAAAGAAGGAAAATTCACCATAATTATGCAGGGACTTCAGGAGCACATTTAATAATATTCTTGCCAGTAATCACAACTGGACACAATAAAAGGTCAGTAGACACTATTCTCATTTTGACTCACAAGTAGATTTCGGTAGTGTAACACAAAAAAAAAAAAAATCTAACTAAAGTTCTTCAGTGAGATAACTGCCATGTATAATTTTCAAGTTACTGTAATGTCTCACAAGAAATAAAAATAAGCTAGACTTGAGCTAGAGGAGAGGTGTTTGATTTCTGGTGTAGTTTGTATTAAGGGAAAGGTACAGTGATTTCGAGGTAAGAAAATAAAACCTAATTTACCTGAGCTAGAGGGCAACCGAGCATGTCACAGAGTGACATCGACCAGCATGAATATGGAGTTTCTATTCCATTTATACTGGTCCCAGGTTTGACATCCCTGGTTTGAACAATAATAAGTGAAGAGTAGAAACTCTGACTGCATGAATAAATGTATTTTATTTCTACACTAGGAGAAATAACTTATAGACAACCTTAGAAATGCAGCTCGTACACTGATATATTATGATGCTAATAGTAGTAACTTCATTGACCCTTATAAGTCCTAATGTGAATGTGAATAATTGGAAAATATTTAGCTCTTGCTGGAAGTTTTGCCTCCTGAAATCAATTCTCATTTTCCATCACTTTCTCTCGAGGTAGATTATAAGATTAATCGAAACCTATATGCAAGACAGGACCTAATATGGGTTATGGATAAACGTTTCTTTTTAACCTTCCATTATGTTTTTAATGAGATAGCAGATGAGTTATTGATTTCCTGCAATCAAATGCTATCCTAAAATTGTGCAACGCTTGAAAAGAAAACATCCTGATGTGTCTGAATTGGGCTATTTTCCTATTTTTATCAATTAATCCTCCGACAGTTTGTAAATGAAGGTCAAAAGAATCCCTAGCCACATTGTTACTATACCCCCATCAAACATCCTCTTTGACAAATGACTTCAATCTGCATTCATTACAGCACCATAAGATAGAAAAACTATAGGCTGTGGCCTTGATATCATTAAGGGCACTTAAAAGGCCACAAAGCTTCTCTGCCTTCATTAATCATCATCATCATTAAGTGAGGCTTTGTCAACATTGCAGTTAGAGCTGGTAAACACAGCCTAACCTTAGAAAACTTTACAGGACATTTAAGCACATACGCATCTATCACAGATGATGATAATTAGTGGAAAATTGTGTTCTAGCTTGAGTCTTCACAAAGGTAATGTGTGTGCATGTGCACAGGCATCAGATTTTTATTTTCCAAAACGAATTTGTGTTAAACTGAATATTCAGACTAAGTGAATAAATATAAACAAAACATGCTCATAACATAATCCAACCATCCAACTACGAACTTTCTCACTGTGATGCACCAGTGCTAACCATTGAACCACTGTGCCACTCTATAACACTTTCATATAATATTGTAATTAAAATAGTCTTGCTTTTGCTTTTTCTTGACCATTATTTTATTTAATTTATGGTTTTTTTGAGTAGGAGACTTAACAATAATGCACAAAGATGAGGTGTATGTCACTAAATAATCCCCAACTCAAAACAGTGCCCAAGATGCATACATGTTTTATTATATACTAAATGTAAACCTAAGCAAAAAAAACTAAAAAGAAAAGGTTAGATTTTTATGGTTTATCTTTTTTTTATCATAACAGACTCAGATGAACTCTCAGCACAGGTATAAGCAGGTGCATAGGCTAAAAGGTGTCTAATTGCATATTTTTAAACCTTTTTCTGAGTTTTATGAAAAGAAAGCATTTACATATTTACATATTTTACCCATAAGAGAGACCGGTCAAGTGAACTATGCACTTCAATCTGAGCTAAAAGCAATGTGAAACTAATGGCATATCTTAAGCCTACTCATTCAGAGTTAGTACATACTATATGGATACATAAGAAAGCCATCTTCATAAAGGCGGTGCATACTAATTCAAAACGTTAAATACAAGAAAAATATACTAAAATATGTTTGTTTGGCTTATTTTTCCGTTTTAAAGCATGATAATGATGACCACCTCAGCCACTGGGAATAGTGGCCCCATGATAATAATGACCGCGTCAGCCACTGGGAATAGTAGGCCTCATTCACCAAGCATTCTTATAAAGAAATTTGTTCTTAATTTATGCCTTTTTTTGGTATTTGCCAATATTTTCTCATCTGTGATTTGTTCTTAGCTACAAACAGAATCTTCAAACACAAAAGAGCCCTCTAGGTGCCAAAGTGATGTTGAGAAGTATTGTAGAAAAGATTGTATTTCCATTCTTTTTTACATTCAAGAGGTTTTCTCATCTTGAGTTGATACCTGATACTCCATCCAGATACCACCAGGGGTTCAAATAATGTCTACCCTGGGGTGTTTTTTGGAGGCAAGGACATTTCAGAATGGGCTTGACGTCCAGGGAGTATAATGGTGTCCTCTCCCAAGTCATAGAGAGTATAAATTTATTGAGCAGACAATGTATTAAATTTCCTAATACCGAACATAAAGAGCTTCTGATTAAGGGATTTCATTTGATTGCTGATCTAACCAACATTATAGGCGCAGTAGATGTGTACACATTTTAATAATTAATTCCCATACCTCATCCGTAAACAGTACCACTTAATTAATGCTCAAATCACCTGCAGGACTGAGAACAATTTGTTAAATGTGGTCACTCTTTTCATAAGGCTCTTGTCACTTATTAATGATTTGCTGAACTTATGACAACAGCATTAATAGGCTACGTCACTTGATCAGTCATCAGGGATACACTGCTGAATCAGTTAAACTATTTTTTTTAATCATTTAAACTCATTTCCAACACACTGGGCATTTGTTGGTATAAATTATACGAAGGCTCAAAGTATGCTAGACATTATATTCAACTTATGAGTAATTTACAAATAAAGTGTGTGAATGATCGCATGGACAGCATATGTGGAATGTATAAGCCATGCACTAGCATACGTCCAAGATTTTGTGCATGCACCTCACCGTACTACAACTCACCGTACTACCAGTGTGCTGTTAACTTACACAAAACTTACCTTTAATTATATATAACATACGCCAGCATATTCACCAGACTTCTCATATGTCAGTATACGCTGGATAAATCATAAATGTGTGATGGGGCATAACTAAAACCAAACTTAATTAAAGCTTGCATACAACTTATGTCTTTGTACATCAAAAGGCACTATTGTTATTACAAGCTTCTTCATGAAGAAAAATAAAAAGTAATAATCCGCACACAGTGGGGGCACCATTGTACTTCAAAAAGTACAATGAAATTTGTAAATATAGATTTAATTTTCCTATGAATGAATAGCGGGGCATACCATTCACTCCTATGAGGCTTGTCTGATGTAGGCAAACATAAGCTCATACTGTGCCCAGTTGTATTTTATTCAGAAATTCACTAATTTATATCTGATTTGTTATAATAAAACCTGTATACTCTTATTTTTGTTGTTGTTGTTGTTGTTTTCTTGCATGGTATGAACAAATTCATGTCCTACTCTCAGTATTTTCAGTTGAAGTGCAACTTCGAAAATGTAAGTAAAAACTACATGATGATGAAACACGTCTTTATATGTAACAGGGAAGTTTGTAAGGCTTGCATTTCATTTCATTTTAAAATGGCATTCTGCATTACTAGATCAGTATCTGCGCTGGATGTGTTTGCTAAAGTTTGGATATAAATTTAATACAGTATATATTTAATACTGTATGGAAAGAATACAGCCAGTGGTAAGCTGCATTACACACCATAGAGGACAGCGGTTGCAGTTGCCAGCATCTCACGCCTGTTTTCAGCAATTTGTTTCTTGCCCTCTGATTTTAGGTAAAACCACTTTTTTATTCTTCACTATTCACACAACTGAATATAATATCCAATCTGGAATACACGTCCTGCAGTAGCACTTCTATTTTAATGGAAGTAAAATTCTTCTCTCTGTTAGATTCCAGCATTGCTGTGGATTTGTAGTTTTATGATTGTTTCCATCTTCCTGAATATTTGTGTGCATACACCCCTATGTCCTTTTATGGGGATTTAGGCAACGTTCACCTGTGCTAATTGAAGCAACTTTTGATGCACTTTTAATTTACAAAGACAATGGGATTCACCATTCTAAGAACACAGCTGCAACAAATCTGGGGTTTAAGAACACGTCATGAATCTGAAGTAGGCTTTTCTTACAAATTTTCTTGAAAAGATATTAATGAATGAGGCCCAATGCATTTTAATCCCAATATACCTGACCAATCAGATCGCACTGTTCCCATGTAATTTAGATGATGCAGGGTTAAATGAGACCTTTAACAAAAACTAAATTGTAATCACATTGCTTGAATTCTGTGTGCTGTAAAAGGTTTAAAAGCCTTGATGAATCTAAATTTTCTAATTATTTCATGGAAGGTTACAAAATGTCAGAACTAGTTCGTCACAAGGCTTTCACTGAAATTATTAATTAAAATATGATAATAATTATTATAGTCAGTTTAAGCAAATACACCATACTGCCAAAAGTATTCACTCAGCCATCCAAACAATTGAATTCAGGTGTTCTGATCACCTCCATGGCCACAGGTGTATACATTTAAGCACCTAGGCATGCAGACTGCTTCTACAAACATTTCTGAAAGAATGGGTCGCGCTCAGGAGCTCAGTGAATTCCAGCGTGGTACCGTGAGTCCAGTCATGAAATTTCTTTGCTACTAAATATTCCACAGTCAGCTCTCAGTAGTATTATAACAAAGTGGAAACGATTGGTAATGACAGCAACTCAGCTACGAAGTGGTAGGTCACGTAAAATGACACAGCGGGGTCAGTGGATGCTTAGGCATATAGTACTTTCCTGAACCCGATAGTCCTGTCCTGAACCCGATAGAACACCTTTGAGATGAATTAGAGCAGAGACTGTGAGCCAGGCCATCTCGTCCAACATCAGTGTCTGATCTCTCAAATGCGCTTCTAGAAGAATGGTTAAATATTCCCATAAATACACTCCTAAACCTTGTGGAAAGCTTTCCCAGAAGAGTTGAAGCTGTTATATATGCCTATTGCATTTACAGCATTTGGCAGATGCTCTTATCCAGAGTGACTTAAAATTATCTTTTTTTAATACAACTGAGCAATTGAGGGTTAAGGGCCTTGGTCAAGGGCCCAACAGGGGTGATAGTGGGGATTGAGCACCTGACCTTTGAATTAGTTACCCATTGCCTTAACCACTAAGTCACCACTGCGCTATGGATTAAGAATATGAGCAAATACTTTTGGCAATTTAGTGTATATGAATATTCGAATATGTCCTAGTGTGTGTTTTAATTATCACTTAGCTGCATTAGCTTTATAAGTCAAATGAAAACTGACAAAAAACTTTAGATGTCAAACACATCTTGACAAATGCACTAATAGTAACACTGTGTATTTTTAATTTTCAAAGAGCCATTCCCATGACATTGATCTTCATGCACATGTTAATTGATGCTTATGTGTTATGAACTGACAACCTTCTGTTGACTAAAGCCAGTTTGAGATCACACACTGTGATTTCAGCAGTCATTTATGACTATCACTGTAAGCGATTATCCAAATATAATCTTGGCCTGTGTTCTTCATGACAGATCAAAAATGAAGATCCGGTAATAATAGATGTGCCAGTAAACATAATTACTAGCTGCTGCTTACATCATAACAAAGAAAAGAAGAGAAGAGAAGAGGATGGAGCCATTCATAGTACAAGGGGCCAGGCCTGTTGTCGAGTAAAGTTTTGTTAATTAATATTATATATTTTTATCATTAATATAATAATATTTATATTATTTAATCAAGCATACATGTTTTATCATCAATATTACTAAATTTGTAAATCCAATTATTTTGCCCATTTTATGGCATTCTCAAATTATGGCTTTTAATCATAGACATGATTACGGGATTATTTTAAAGTGAATTTATGGTTACAAAGTAATCACAAATGTAACAAGGGGTTCTTTTATTTAAAAAAGAAAATGTATGCACAAATATGATTTTATGATTTTTTTTAGTGTAGTATGCTAAAAAATAAAAATCATGTTAAAGTAATAATTTATAAAATGAGAATATGATAAAACAAGATTTTTGGCATTTTAGTTTATATGGAGTTTTTCCTGGAATTGGTGGAGGTCTGCACTTAAGGAAAAAAATCCATATAAACTAAAATGTCAAAAAATCATCCACTCTTTAACCATGTTAAAGAATCCTTTAAAAATCCTGGATCCAGAAATTTCTTCTGGCTCATCTGTAAAAATCAGATGTAGTCTTACTGGTCCAAATGATCACCTTTATTAGAAATCTCTTGAAAAAAATGTTTTGCGTTGTATACTAAACAATAAATACACAAACCAAGGGTAGAGCATAAACTACTTAAGCTTAATGGGTAATAATGAAAGTTTTTAATCTGATGTACAAACTTTTCCTAGTGGACATAGCAATATACTGCAATAATGAGAACACTCCAAATTGTATTAGCTTTGTATTTTTGTTGCAATAACGACAAATTAGGATTGTGTAAAATGTCCAAGTAATTAAAATAAATTTAAAATAAATGTTGTTTTCCTATTTTCTCCTTTTTTTTCTTCCTGAAAATCTGTGAATGTTAAAACATCTAGAACCATTTGCTAATTGGTCCAGTGCTTGTAATTTGTTTACTAAAGACAATTTAAGTTGTATTTAAGACATATTTTATGAAAAGATATGTAAACGTTAGCAATAGACCTTACTGATGCCCTGGCAAATTTATACCTGGTTTGTGATGCTTTCCTTAAAGTTGTTAATAGATATTTTCAGATGTGTGGAAATGTATTGTGTATTCACATATTTTTACTCAAAATGCCCTTAATTGATAATAACAACCAACGGAGACACTTTGCAAGTTTAAGTGTGATTAATAATAATTTATCTTGTAACTCAGATGCAGTTTTATTAAAGTAAATCTATTCTTGTCTCTTTAAACTAAAGCATAATTGAGTCATCTTCTCAAACACAGAAATACATTTACAGCATTTGGCAGACACTCTCATCCAGAGCAACTTACAATTATCATTTTTATACTGCTGAGCAATTGAGGGTTAAGGGCCTCACTCAAGGGCCCAACAGTGGTGATAGTGGGGAGTGAACAACTGACCTTCGGAATAGTAACCCGTCACATTAACCACTAAGACACCACTGCCCATAGAAAGAGAGAAACATATAAAAGCTATCCGTCCAAAACTGCCCACTCAGAAATATAGGTTTATGTCGACAGTGTGTAAATGGAAATCAAGTAAAATGTTCGATTTATAAATTGTTACAAGTCATCCAGCAAGTGACAGCACTGATTAAATAATGGTGTCCATATTATTTGTGTGCTCAAGGACATTTTTTTGTGAAGATATTTTTGAGACAGCTAAAGTTGCATTTTTCATGCAAATTCCTTCATGAAAATTAATGGTGGGCTTGCAGTACCTGCATCACTAGTCATCTAGTGCTTCACGTCCAAAATGGCTGCTGCATAGTCTTTGGTTTTACTTCAGGCCAGGTATATCAGCCTTTTGTTGAGTTTATAGAAAGAGCAAAGATTATATAAGAGAGCACACTGTAATTGTGCTATACCTATACCTGAACAAGTGCTCTCTAACTGGAGTTTCTGGCTTCAGATGAATTTCTACTATTACTATTCTACTACTGACTGCACTTCTGTTGAAAGAACATTAATTCATACACAGTGAAACCTTTTGCTCCTTTGGAGCCATTTGAGACGTTTTCATCTGTTGTCAGATATACAGATAAGCAAAACACAGCCAGAAAATAAGGAGTTTCATGTGCAGTAACATGGCAATTTTGATATACACCAATCAGCCATAAAATAACACCACCTGAGGTCTGGAGCTAAGCAGCTTCATACACAGCAAGCTGCAATGTGTACTGACTTCTTTCCATCATAGCCATCATTAACAGTTTCAGCAGTTTCTACTACAGTAGTTCTTCTGTGGGATCAGACCAGGCATACTAGCCTTCAATCTGTAGATGTATCTGTGAGCCTTGGACACCCTTAACACTCTTGCCAGTTGACTGTTTGTCCTTCTCTACACCACAATCAGTAGGTACTTACCACTGCGTACCAGGAAACCCCACAAGATCAGCAGTTTTGGAGATGAACAGATAGTCATTTAGCCATTTAGCTCTTGTCAAAGTAACTCGGAACCTTACATTTGCTAATTTTCTCTGTAATGAGATAATTAATGTTATTCACTGCACCTGTCATAGTGGTTAGCACGTCCGCCTCACAGCAAGAAGTCCTGGGTTCAATTCCCAGCTGGGCCATTTTTGTGTGGAGTTGTGTGGGTTTCCTCCGGGTACTCCCACAGTCCAAAAACATGCACAGTAGGCTAATTGGCTGTTCCAAATCACCCATAGGTACCTTTGGGTGATTTTTGGCCCTGCGATGGACTGGCAAGCTGTCCAGGGTGTACCTCACCCTCGCCCAGAGTTGGCTGAGATTTGCGCCAGCCTTCCCGCAAGCCTAATTAGGATTAAGCATCTTAAAAAATGAATGAATGAACTTCACCTGTCAGTTATCATAATGTTTATATTGTTATGGCTGATTCATGTATAAATCATATTGTTGCACAGCTACACTGTGTGCTTTCCCCACAGACACCTGTTTCTGTATATCAGTGAAACTCAAATGCTGAGTTCTAAGGATATATTTCGAATGCCCCAAATGTAGAAATAATCTCACACTAAATGCGGTGAGAGACATTTAGGTGCATTTTGTATGAATAGAGAAGTAATTAAAACAATAGCATGTAACAATTGGGTGGGCATGTTTAAATCAGAGAACATATTAAATTAGTTCATTTATCACAGTTTTAACATGAAATTAATAATTCAGCTGTTTCTGTGATAAGTGCATTATTGTGAAACTTAAATGGGCTAAAGGTAAAAAAGCAACAACAACAACTTAACTTTCTGCTCAAATTGTGCATTTGGGTTGTTTTGGGTTTTTTTTGACATATTGCAACAATGTAAACTCGCACACCATTGAACTAGACTACAGAGGACTAGATATGTGGCTTAAATTAAATTAAATTTTAACAAGTATATGTTTAGTATATTGTTTGAAATCTAAGATTATTTCTTATCTGCAATATTTTGCTTGATACATAAGACCAAGAAGAAAATATCACATAGAACAGATCATTTAACATTATTACTGGCATAATTGTTCTAGGACTCAAAGCAAGAACGAAAAGCATAAACTGACACAACTGTTAAGTCTACAGCAAAAACAATAACAAACTCGTTAAGACTCAGCAGGACACACTGCTCCGAAATGGTTCAGTAAAATAAAGAAGAAAGGAATAAAAGAGCAGAGTATGGAAGTCTGGTGAGTTCATCAGCACCACTAAGGAGAAAAACACATTAAAGTGAAAGGAGATGAGCACTGATATGTCAAGCGAAGGAAAAACAGCAAGTGGTAAGAATATAAATGAAGAGAAGTTGCTATTAAAATAAAAGGTAAAAGGATCTAAAATCCTCGAAAACCTATTTATAATAATCTCATAATAAAAAATATTTTATTATTTTGGTTATATTTAAGATAGAGAAAGTTCACTTGTTATGTGACCCTACAATGAGTTCAGTGTAGCAAATGCTTATTCCAAGATTAGTTATTTCCTAGTCGGTGCATCAACATATGACCCGATGGCTCAGTCTACCACCAATCTGTATTGTATGAATCACCAAAATATTATACTCTCAAAAATTTTGATTTGTTTTTAATTATTACTTTGTAGGCAATTTACAAATCACCAATCACGAACCATAATTTTATCCAAAAGTTAAATCTTATCTTAAATGATACTCACTAAATTGGCCACACAAAACACAACAAATGCCCCTTGTTTTAAAAATAATTTCCTTTTGTATATACTGGTGCAATCTGACTTTCTATTGTGGGATAATAGACATTATTATTCATTCAGAATATTTTCTGGTTTCTGACTGGTGGAAAGCCATCAGCGAAATCTTGGTATTCTTCTACAAGCCAACTTATCCATCACTGACATCAGAAAAGTGGAATGATTATTACACAGTTGGCACATGCCAATGTTCCTCCTCATAGATATTATGTAAGATAGATCAGCTGTACCCTGCAGCAAATGGCTCTGCCTGTCCGTCCCCTTGGTTACTTAGTGAGTACAATTTACAGCGAAGGACTGTAAGTTGTATACATTTTTCAAAATTAAAAAGTACTTTTTTACTTTTAAAATAACATAAAGGAAGACACCTGTGTCCAATAAAATATTGTTGTTCATAATTTCTTTCCATTAAAAATCACTCCTGAAAATAAACAGTGTCTTTTCCTCTGCTTCTGTCACCACAGATTTGTTCAGTACGGATCTAAAACTACATTCAGATTTCTGAGAAGTTGCTTTATGAGAGTTTATACAAGTAGAATTGAAGTTACTTAACATATGGATACTGTTGATCTGTATTTACATTATTATTTTCTCTTGCCAGGATAACCAATAAGAATTAATAAGAGCTGCATTAGTAGCACTGCACATTATACACCTAATTCATCACCACACCAACAACAAGACCATTAAAGCAGCATTTTCAGAGTGAGGTTAAACCCAAAGACTGAATAGTAAATAGAAAAACACTAGAGCCATGGGAGGTGTGGATTTTTCAGTGATGTGCCCTCTTTCATTTTTAACACAAAAGGTTACAAACTATAGTTTTAAAGTTATGAGCAGTAACAAAACACCTGACCCACCAACACACCTGAGCTTTGGTGATTTCTTTGAAATGTGTAAGGTCATACTGAAAAGAATTAAAACAACCCACAGAGGTGGAAGTTTGAAAAATAAATCTCAAAACATCACATAAATAAAATCAATAAATAAAGAGAAATAAAAGCTGAGTTTGGCCCTTAGGCGTCACAAGAATCAATACTAGCGATAAAGTTAGCGTCTCTGGAGTTACCTTAGAGATATTTCTATAGCCTCAAAAATGTAATGTCCAGCATCTAGATTCGGTCTGGGAAAACTCACATAAGTTAACACTAGCTTTAAAGGGCTGTAACACAGGGGAGCCATTTAAAGGAGGATGCATCCCTGTTTCATAATAAATGGCACTTTTAGCCCGCAAGCCTGCTTTCAAAATAAGTGAAGAGTGAGTTATCATGGGTAAATGCCTGAGCATTTAAAATACAGTGCTGTCATTAGCTAAAAGTCTCTTTATTTTTGCAGTCTGTTATTTTGGGCTGAACTTCAGAAATAATATGTAATATTTTATTGTATTGTATTACATTATATTACATTATACTGATATGGGGCAGTGGTGGCCTGGTGGAGGCTGCATAGCCGTCAGCATATTTCTGCCCTGCGATAGCCTGGTGAGCTGTCCAGGGTGTACTCTGCCCTCACCCAGAGTTGGCTGAGATGGGCGCCAGCCTTCCAGCAACCCTAATTAAGATTAATCTCTTCAAAAAATGAATAAATGAATGAATGAATGAATATTATACTGATAAAAATATAAGTTGCACAGGGGCTTCCTGACAAATATAAGGAACATTCATTCATTCATTCATTTTCTAAACCGCTTATTTTTTTAATTAATAATTAGGGTCGCGGAGAGGCTGGCGTCCATCTCAGCCGACTCTGGGCGAGGGCGGGGTACACCCTGTACAGCTCGCCAGGCCATCGCAGGGCCATCAGTCACACA
>JAOUQZ010000025.1:7013797-7026685 GCA_028564935.1 Neosilurus hyrtlii
TGTGTGTGTGTGTGTGTGTGTGTGTGTGTGTGTGTGTGTGTGTGTGTGTGTGTGCGTGTGTGTGTGTGTGTGTGTGATTAAAAGATCTACACTTTTACTGTCCCTTGCTTAACACTGTAAAATCAAAGGACTTGTCAATAGGAAAATGCTCTTGGTTAATTATAGCACATCAAATCGTTGTTCAATCAGAATTTTCTTGTACCAGTTGTTCCCAAGGCTCCGGATTCATCCTCTACTACAAAACAGGGTAGCACGCCTTTAGGCCATCCGTTGGCTTGGGGTAAGCATTTAGGGAGACAGTGGAATATTTCTGAATTAAAAACGAGGGCTATTACAGTTAAAATAGAGTCTTTAGTTAGAGATGGGAGGTTTCAAATGCAGTTTTACAAATACTCGAATGATGATATTAACTGAATGAAGTGATGAAAGTAATCATTAATAATATTTTTTGCATGGCTACAATAATCCTACACTCACAATGATTTCTGTCAGTGTTCTTGAGCCCATGTAATGATTTCTTTGAGAAAATACTGTTTTTCATACAGTGCCCAAAATAGAGGATCCAAAGATTATTGGCATCCAATATTGAATTTTGGTCTTGCCCCTTGTGTACAAAGATGGCTATTTATATTTGGTTATAAATCCCTTATTTTTTGTTAGAGACAAACTGCAATACTATTATTTAAAGTAATAATGATGATTATTAAAATGAATAAAATAAAATAAAAATCATTAAGGATATCAGTGAAATAGCTGTCTCTTTATTGAATCAGTCTGTTCATGTCTTACTCAAACAAACCCATCCTATATGATCATATAAGGTAATGCAGTGAATTAAGACCTTACTAAATGCCAATATTACCCTGTCCTCCTCATAGCAAAAAGGTCCTTGGTTCGAGTCCAGGACTCAGCGAGGGTGTTTCTGTCTAGAGTTTGTATGTTCTCCCCATGGGTTTCTCCAGGTGCTTCAGTTTCCTCCCACATTTAAGTGTGAGTGTGTGTGGTTGTATGTGTGTTGACTGCCAAGCTCTTCAGGGTGCACCTCTCCTTCACCCAAAGTCAACTAAGATATCCTCCAAACTCTAATAGAATTAAGCGGTTTTGGAAATGAATGAATGAATAAATGAATGAATGTACATATGTATGCAAGATTGCTCTATAGGGTGTTTATAATGGGGCTCAGATGACACAAGATGTGAGAGAGTTTAACTATGTGGTAACAAATTACTCAGTCTTGATTTTATCTTGGCTAGTACTAATTATTCATTCATTCATTTTCTGAAGCGCTTAATCCTAATTAGGGTTGTGGGGAGGCTGGCGCCCATCTCAGTCGACTTTGGGCGAGGGCAGAGTACACATTTATATGGAAAATGAGATTAAATAGAAAGAAATTAGTGTTTCAAAGGTATGGATAGGTATAAAACTACTACTACTACTACTACTACTACTAATAATAATAATAATAATAATAATAATAAATATTATTATTATTATTATATTGCTGTGCAATTGATTGGTGACCTCTTCAGGGTGTACCCTGCTTCTTACTCAAAGCCAGCTGGGGTTGGCTCTAGGTACCCCAGGACCCAGATGGATAGATATCTACATAAAGGATGGATAAAAAATAATGATGATGATAATGATCATTATTATTATTACCTTTTATACATGAATTCAGCTCAAAGTACTTTACACACATATAAAATCAGAAAAAGGGTGTTCATCTTAACAGTGATTTTGTGACTGAATCAGGAAATTAATGTTAATTGTGAAATGAAATTATTATTTTAAGCAGTGACTTCATTGCACATTCCTGTTTTCTCAGCATTAAATGTATAATAATCCACCCTGCTCATTCTTCAGCTTATATTTGTATCGTAATGGTGAAAGAGCAGCATGCTATGATAAAACACCTTTCAAATAGATGCATTTTGATAGCTGCTTCAGAGGACTGCAAAAAAATTGCCAAAAGGAATGAATCAGACTGAGTGCAGTCATGTGTTTCCAAGTTGGTGGTAAAGGTTTGCTTTTATTTTTATGTAAAATAGTGGGGGGGTTTAGTTTCTCTTTTGCTGTTAAATATTTGTCCTCATTTTCTTCATACTTGTCATTTGATACTTGGATGATGCTGAAGGGAAATACATCTTTTACAGAATAAAATGCCACCCAAATGAAAACAGATAGGGGGGCCAACCACACACCACCTTGGGCCTCCATTACCACCACGGCCAGCTGAAAGCGGAAGATAGATGAGATCATTCATTTTCAATGCTGAACAGAAAGCCAGCATAACTGGAGCATGCAGTAAAAACAGCATGAATATCAGCACCAAAATAACACTGTTTACACTGTAACAGAAATGTTTAAAAGGAGTTTGATCATCATGGATAGACTGATTATGTTGTATATGGCAGAATATAATTGACAGTTTACAGCTCACAAGAATCTTGCCTTTTCAATTGGTCTGTTGGTTTGTTCATTTGCTTTACATAACTGAAGCTCTCTGACTCGACATGAACACCGACTTGTTAGTTCCACTTCTAGCCAGCTTTTTGCAAACCTGTAACAAAAATAGTCCTAGCGCAACCTATAAAGCTTTCAAATTATTGATGCAAAAGTGACCTAGATATAAGATTTTTTTTAATGACATGCTTGAAATATGTACAGTTAATTAAGGTTGAGCTGTACAGTGGGTATCTAAAAAATATTCACACTTTGCAGGCTGAAGTCACACACAAAAAATATTTTCAAATTTGTGTTTACTCAACCCAACTTAGCATGTGAAAGATATAATAGCAACAGCTCAAAAAACAAAAACATTCCAGAATCACTGTGGAAGTCGTTGCGTGTAACCCCCTTTTGCTTTAATAACAGCCATGATGCTGTTGGGATACTTCTCTACCAATTTGCATGATTAGCCTGTTTTATTTGTCCACTCTTCTTTACGGAATGGTTTAAGCTCATTTAAATTGGATGGTGACTGTCGGTGAACTTCAATCTTCAAGTCATTCCACAGATGTTCAATAGAGTTTAAATCCGGGCTCTGACTAAGCCACTCATTTACATTTACAGCATTTGACTGACACCCGTATCCAGATCGACTTACAGAAGTGCTTTGAAGTCACTATCAGTGAATAAATTCTGATACTTGTTCATTAGGACACAGGCTGAGCCTTTATTATCATTGTTTTTCATAGTTAACCTAGTGGTTATCCATACTTCAAAAATAAAGGTAGGTTTTCAGCCATTGATTGAGGATACCCAGTGACACAGCTGTCTGAACATCTAGGGAAAGTTCATTCCACCACCTCAATGCCAGAACAGAGAAAAGTTGCTACATGTTTTCCTTGTGCCTTGATAGAAGGAGGGACCAGACGAGCAGTGCCGGAGCATCGGAGAGAACACAGTGCATTGTGGGGTTCCACCCAAGCCACAAATTTAGACCATTTTTGACATCGTTGTCATATACACACAATGACCAAAAATTTGCCAAATTTTCCATTTGACAGAAAATTCCTGTAACTGCTTCAAAGTTGTCATTGGCCTCTTGGTAGCCTCTCTGACCATTTTCTTTCTCACTCTTCCTGATACACCTGATTTAATTATTAATTGAATAAGTATTTGGGGGGGCAGGGTGATTCTTCAGCCATCTTAGTGATTCTGCTTTTTATTAAATTTTTATTAAAATATTTTCAATTAAAACTGTTGGCATTGTTGGCATGAAATAGAATATTGGGCTGCTGTGGACTCCTTTGTAACATGGTGTGAGCTGAATCATCTGCAGCTTAATGTGACTAAGACCACGGAACTGATTGTAGATTTTAGGAGATCCAAAAAATCCAAAAGCCATCCAGGACGTCAATGTGGAAATGGTGGAGGATTACAAATACCTTGGAGTTCATATTGACGATAAACTGGACTGAGTTAAGAACTACTGCACTTTACAAGAAGGCCCAGAGTCGTCTCTATTTTTTGAGGCGGCTAAGGTTGTTTAACATCTGCCAAACACTGCTTAGGACTTTTTATGAGTCTGTTGTGGCCAGTGCTATCCTCTATACTGTTGCATGCTGGGCAGCAGAGGGTTGCAGACGCAAACAAACTGAACAAACTCATCCGCAAGGCCAGTAACTTTGTGGGGATGGAGCTGAACTCTCTGAGTAGTGTCGGAAAGGCAAATGCTGACCAAAATAAAGACAATATTCAACAATACCTCCCACCCACTTCACAACCTGCTGATCAGTCACAGGAACACATTCAGTGAGAGACTGATACCACATAAATGTACCACTGAACATCACAGGAAATCCTACCTGTGGCCATTAAACTGTACAACTCCTCCATATAGCAACAACATCCACTGTTATACATTTGCATTTTGCACTACATTTACATTCTACTGTTTATCATATTGATAATACTGTACATTTTACTCACTGACACGATTCATTCTGTATTTGTTTATATAGATATTAGTAACTTCTAATTTTAGACTTACATACTGAATGAATGAAAGTGAAGTACTCAGGATAATGTATTTCGTCCTTCCCCTGGATTATATATCTCAGAGGAAGTATATGTTTGCTTTCACACACACCCCAATCCACCAGGTCAGGTGTGTGGCATACTTGATGAATGGAATGTGGCTACAATTAAATTATCAGATAAAAATAGGGGGAAATCCAAACACACAAATAAATATGGTAGTTTTGGATGTTACTTATATAAAAATATTCATTGCACTTATAATATATTCCCATGAGGAAGACTTCTACAGATATTTATAGAATTGCCACACACCGATAAAAACACCCTTTTGAGAATAATGTCATCACAAGTTATTGCAAGTTTCTACTGGTAGCAGCATGACAAAGCAGCCTGAAATTATTTATTGTAAACGTGAGTCATCAGTCTGTAGCAGCAGGAGGTGGACCAACTGCTTGCAGCATAAAATAGAAAAGCAAAGCATTGTGAAAAGTTTTCACACATCAGAAGTGAAGTGGAAAACACTAGAAACCTTGGAAACAGTTAGTTGTGGTTCCAGTTACAAACAAGCCAGTGGTTGTGCTGTGCTGCTATGAATGCCCATTCATTACTTAATCAGTATCTACTGTATGGTGCTCATGGTTCTGCTAAATTCAGATAATATCCAAGGAACAGAAGATGTGAGGTAGTAATATAGGCTGAGTGGAACGCCAGTCTATCACAAAGCAACATACACATCTACGAAGTTTTTAGTGAAATGTATTTTACTAACATCATGTTTTTGGGAACAAGTGTAAGTGATATCTTTGGGCTTAACCAAATAGAGACGCCCATCCATCAATCCCTTATCTATACTGATTATCCATCAGTGTCGCAGGGAAAGCTGGAGCCAATCCCAGCTGACTTTGAGCGAGAGGTTGGGTACACCATGAACAGATCATTAGTCTATTGCAGGTCTAGCACAGGCACAAACAACCATTCACATTCACACCTATGAACATTTTAGAATAGCCAGTTAACCAGATATGAATGTCTTTGTACTGTGCGAGGAAACCTGAGTACCTGAAGAAAACTCATGCAAGCGTGGGGAGAATAGGCAGATTTTGCACGGAAAGGCCCTTGGCTCAGATTCGAACCTCAAACCTTCTAGGAAACACTGCTATTCACTGAACCACCATGACCCCACACTCCCAAATAAAACAATGCTGTGATATTGTATAATGTCTTGCATTTCTAGACTGATTTTTAAAGCACCTTTGTTGAGCATTAATAACCACCCTGTGTGCACTGGAAATGTGGTGCATGGCTAAATCCGAATTAGTATGTAATACTTGTTAGAGGAGTAGCAGCATCGTCCTCATGGGTTATGCAGGAAAATTAATCTGAACATTAATTTCTCATCAAGGAAATATGTCTTGACAGTTTGACCACAGCAGCTCACTTAAGACGAGACACAGAGCTGCAATTTATAATGACGTGAGAGCACAATCACAGTGCTCATGCCAGCACTATTTGTTGTTACTCTTTTCAATTTTTCAGCCATGATTCATTGTAAATGTACTTCTAAAAACAGAATGCTGTCAGATTAGACCTTGATAGCTTTAAAAAATGGATTATTTCCCCAATTTTCACAGTGCAGCTGCTTTGAGATGTGGAACATCTATCTCAAAGGTTTGCACATTGATTTTTCTTTTTCTTTCTTTTTTGAAAGAATTGTTTGTGATGTAGATGGGAAGTGCACTCAAGTTTTAAAATGACAGTTATGAATGAAATGGCCATATTCAAAGCTGACATAAGTGAACAGAGTGAGGAGATAGTACTTAAATATAGTACCTATTGGAAAACAGATATTCAGAGTTAATCTTCTGACTTGCACCAGCTACTAGTAGGATGGATTGGCAGGAAATGTTTGTGCAGTACTGAGTTTGTGTGTCTGACCAGGTCATGGTGCAGGAGTCAATGAGAATTTATTACCGAACTAGAGCAAACACATTACTATAAACAACAGAAAACAAAGCACTCATGAACCTCTGCTCATGCTCACACACACACACAAAAACAAGCTATAACTTAAATGCAGCCTGGCTTACAGATAACAGTCTGTGAGGCTGATCAGTGCACAGTCCACAAAGTCCAGAAGCTCAAAGGAAATACACCATCCTGGAGTGGTTGTGGCATTATTCACTGCGAACAAATAGTCACACAGATTAATTAACATAACAGTGCATGGACAATTCAATTCGTATCGAGCTGCCTTAATAGTTTAATTGAATACAGAACAGGCAATGAAAACTAGAGAGTAATAAACTAGATATTTAGCTTCTGGATACCCATTCACTATGTGTTTTATCCTTCAATTCATTTTTTCTGAACTCAAAGGTTTCCCAATGAAACCACCCCAGCTATTGGGGTTGGTACCTTTAATTCACCTGTTTTACGTCTTGTTGTGGTTATTTTTCTGTTTGAAATAACAATAACAAGACCATGTGACTAGAGGAACAATCTTGAACAAACACGATAAATTGGCAATGCAATACTGATTCATAGAAAGTGGAAAAATCGGAGATCAATTGGTAAGAAATGGAGGAAAGCGTACAATTTCAAAAGGAATAAAGATGTTTACTTCTAACATCACGCCTGCTGTAGAAATCTATTCATTCATTCATTTTCTTCATTCATTCATTCATTTTCTGAACTGTTTAATCCTATTTAGGGTCACAGGTAGGCTGGCACCCATCTCAGCTGACTCTAGCCAAAGGCAGAGTACATCCTGGACAGCTCACCAGGCCATCGGAGGGCATGAACACACTGACGGCTATGCAGCCTACTCTTTACGAAAGTCAGCACTGGTTCTTTTACATGCCTCTCACCTTAGACAGTGAGAGACATGGCCGGCCTTTGATAACCCAGTTAGCTGCATCCCGCTGATAGTGGGGCTTGAACCCCGACCTTGGGATCAACAATCCAGCACCCTATTACCAGGCCACCACTGCCCCAGCTGTAGGAATCATTGACACTCATATACAGGAGTAGGTAAATAACATTGTGGCTGATTCCATTTTACTTTCAAGAGATAACATTGTATTTCATGTTTATTTAATTTGCCTGGTAAGTAAATGTGCACCTTTAAGTGAGAAGATTAGTGTCAAAGAGACGGTTAGAAATAAACCCAGGACCAGAAGTCTGGTGATTTAGACCACTTGAGGTGCAGTGAAGGTGAATTAATTTAACCAAAATCATTGTTATCAATGTGTGAAACAAGCAAATTGCCGCAAACAAGAGCCTTTGTGTGTACAAGCCCTTTCCTTTCAGCCCAGTCCAAACTCTAATCCAAACCTGACCCTAACCCTAAACCTAAGTAAATAAGGTCAGAATAAAGAGTTTTATAAAATGCCTACGTAGGTTTTTTAATAAATTGATTTTGGCAGTGCCTAAAAACGGTGCTTCCCTTAAGGTCTTTGTGAGTTAAATTATTATACTGATGTTTTCCTGAAAAATCAGGAGAAACATCTTTATCCTACAGATATAAGGATTCTGTGATCAAAAATTTTAGGTCTGTTAAGCATGCATTTTAATTCTGATAAAAAAAGTCCAGTCATTGATTTGGGAATAAATAAGGATTTAACCTATGATATAATTATTTTAATTTGTTGTTGATTTTCACACAATGGTGGTAAATTTTTTATTGGTATTATTTCAAATGTTTCAAATTTCAAAAATAATATGTCAAGAATTACATTTTAAGCATCTGAGTAGTATAACTCTGAATAGAAAAAAAACATTTTATGTAATTCTTTCCTCTCCATTAAGTATTGGGCAGTTTACACCTACCTGCCAACTCCAATCCACCATCTTGTGTCATAAGATAGCTACCAAGCCAGGAACTGAAGGCTAACATGTGTTTCTTCAAATTTTCCTCCTAATGCTATGGCACAAGGTGATGTAACACAATAAGAGGAAAGCACAATACCCTTTCTATATGTATTTTACAGAGACACCCATGAATTGCTGGTGTCACCGTGATTGACAGGTGAAAGAGAGTATGCCACACCTCCCATCCAAAGAGCACAGACAATTTCATGGACTCCCAGCCATAGATGGCTGTAGAATCTAGACTCAAACTTACAGTTTTCAGACGATAAGGCAAAAAGAAAAGAATTATTTTTCTGCCACTCAGAAGCCCTTACATTGAAAATCTTGACAGATCTTTTAAACTTGCATATGTCCACCTGTAAACATTTCAGTGCCAACCCAAATACCATTCGAGATTTCTTCATCAAACTTGGCAGTTACTTATACTAAGCTCTGAAGTTGTGCCTTTTGGTATTTTGGAATTACTGCAATTAATTTTTTTCTGACCTGTTATGGCTGTGGAGATATGTCAACTCTTGATGACTCGTTTTCTAATACTCATACAAAATATTTCTATCTATTAACTTTTCCCTTCCAAAAAATTGCAAGACATGCATCACTCACACAATAGTCAACCTAATTTGCTAATGGTTAGCCTTTTGACCATGTTGTAACATTAATCAGGGGCAAAGCTAATTTCTTTATCCCCTACCAGCGCTAAGACCTTAATTTTATGGATGGTATTTTAAGCATGTGCACTTCAGCAGTGCCAATCGATGACTGCCATCAATAAAAGAACGAGCCGGCAGGCTGAAATAGACGTCCATGATTTATTTACAGCACTGACAATCTTCGATCCTTGGTTAGGTATGAGCGGTTGAAAACAGTTCTTTTATTAGCAAGTAAATATGCAGTACATCCTTCATTTTTCAATGGTCTTTCCACGTCAGTAAATCATTCATTGGAAAAAGTTAAATGAAATAATGAACTTGAGTAAACATGCATATCTTAACATAAATATAATGATGTTTGCCATTATAACTAGGACAACAAGGAACAGCATGATGATACAGCGCATACCTGAATTAATAGTGTGTGTGTGTGTGTGTGAGAGAGAGAGAGAAAGAGAGAAAGAGAGAGAGAGAGATTTATTAATATTCACTCAGACACCTCCTAATAAACTAATGTAAATGTAAACCCCCTGTGTTTGTGACACAGATACACTTCAATTAAAGTTTTAATAAAATTGGATAAAAAAAAACAAACATGATTTAATTTAGAAACTTGATGTGCTGATAGGTTGACCTTGTTTTTGTCTTGTATCCGAGTTTCATTTTGCACAGAATTTAGCATACACTTGTCAGTCCAGGTCAAATCTCGACACCAGATTAAAGAGCTGCACCAAGTTACAACCCCAATCCCAAAAAGTTAGGAGGTTGTGTAAAATGTAAATCAAAACATAATAAAATGATTTGCAAATATCATAAACCCATATTTCATTTACAATAGAACTTTGAAAGTGAGAAAAAAGTTGGGTTAGGGGGCAACAAAAGGCTGGAAAAGTAAGTGGTTCTAAAAAATTATGGAGGGGCATCTTAGCAGAGGTTGAGCAATCTGCAGAAAACTGCATCTATAAATTGTGAAACAATTTCAGAATAATGTTCCATAATGTAAAATTGCAAAGACTATCAGGATGTCATCATTCACCGAACACAATATTATTAAAAGATTTCAAGAATTTGGGGAAATCTCTGTGCACATTTTTAAATTAAAACAATATAAAATGCTTGTGATCTTCATCCGTCAGGTGGCATTGCAATAAAGACAGGCATGATTCAGTCATGTAAGTCACTGCATAGGGCCAGAAACATATACAGAATTCATTGTAAGTAAAGGCAGTTCACTCCATAGGTGAACAAGATGCAGAAACACTGCCATATCATGTGGGCCAAAGTTCATTTAAAATGTATTGAGGAAAGTGAAAAAACTGTTCTGCTGTCAGACAAATCAAAATTTGAAATTATTTTGGAAAACATAAATGCCAGGTTTGTTATCAGCAATGAGTTTAAGCCAGCATCTCTGTGAACTGTATACACAAATTACAATATTCTGTTTTAACTTATATTTTATAGTGTCCCAACTTTCTTAGAATTGGGGTTGGACTATATATTGTGTTAGTTGAGGGATGCAGTGATAGCACTGCAGACTTCCTAAATTAAAATTCTGTTCAAAACAATATTGCAATATTCTTGTTGAAACTGTTTATACAATTTGACCCAGAATTACTGCTGAAGTTAGCAAAAAAATTACATGAATAATTTATTTTTGCACCAAAAACAAACAAATTTATTTTAGATGTAGAAAATACTACATCTAGATAATATGATAGGCTGGTGTTGAGCAAAAGACTATTTGAATTCCTGCAGGCAGTGGTAGATATATTAGAACAGAGGAAGATAGTGCTTGACCATGAAACATTAATGAAAGCACTATTTCATCACACAAGATCACAAAAAATGGTGCCTTGAGAGTTTTCAGTCGAGGTCCCACTTCAGCCTACGTGCTGCAATCATTTAATACAGTACAACTGCAACACTCTGGACCATATATACACACACTGGCTATTTATGATTGAAACAAATAATGAGCATGTTTTTCATTAGCTTTTGTCAGGCTTTTGTTCGGCTGATGAGCATTCACGGTTAATGTATCAGCAAAGCACATCCCAAAGGTCACTGGTATAATTCAGCAGCCTAATCAGCCTTCCTTCCTTCTAATTAGTGCCAGCTTGACTGTTTTCATCAGTCTAGTCAAACTGACCTGAGTACTGAATTTCCTCTTAAAAAATTAATACTTGGCAATGTAATGAAATAAAGAACAGCAGCTGATTGCACGTATTAAAATTTATATTCAACATAACTGTTAGAATTAGTGATCTACTAAAAAAGTATGGTAGCAATAAACTGCATGGTTTTAACTTATTTCAAGTTAATAATTTGGATTTTTTGTTTTGGTTGTATCTTGGTAGCATAAGGGCAAACTTGTTGGCGATGAGGTTCAACTCAATCTTACTCAAATTTATACTTAAATTTAATCCCCAAAAACAGAAATAAATTTAATTTTAATTTTTATTTTAATTTTTAATTTAAATTTAATCCCCAAAATATAGATTTAGATAATATACTCTGCATATATATATATATATATATATATATATATATATATATATATATATATATATATATAGAGAGAGAGAGAGAGATAGATAGATAGATAGATAGATAGATAGATAGACAGGGACAGTGTTGGCCTGGTGTTAGGGTGCTGGATTACTGATCCAAGTAATAGTGCTGGATGTCAGCCTTAAGCTTTCTTGTCTGAATGTTCTTGTTTAAAGTTAAAAGCAGTATCATCGGAGGAAATCTCAGGGAATCTGGTGGAACGAGCTTCTCCATTTCTTGAAGCATTTCACAATAATGAAGATAATGCTTTGTTCTTTTCTCTGATCTTATTCTCCCTTTAACTCTTTTTGCACAACTTTTAGTTATCTAAATTCCTTTGGGCTTACCTTATATGCAGTTAGGAATAAAAATGTTTTACTTGCTACCAGCTGGACCAGTTCAGCATCTGTACAAACAAGAATTAGTTGTGAGACTAATCCCATAATATTTAGTATTATTGTACTTTTATGTTTAGTCACACTGGAAAACTGCGTCTGCCAAAAAGTATATGATGCTTTAGAATAATTTCCATATTACTAAATCTATTTTATTTTTTTTCGTCAAAATGTTTTCAATTTAAAAAATGAAGATTTTGTACATCGTAACACATGGTAAAAACTCAAATTAAGTATACACTATTTAAAAACAGCACGATCTGATTGGTTAGCTATCTCGGGATTATAGACGTTATCTACCTTGCAAGCTTGGGATAATGCGTGAACCAAATTGATGGATAACGACTCAGAGTTTCTTAGAGACCAATCCTAAGAACAACTTAAAAAAAAAAACCCAACAAATTCAACAAAATACCCCCCCCCTCCAAAAAAAAACTAAATTCATAAAAAAAAACAAATAGAAATTAATTTATGCGAAATAGCTTCATCCAGGTAAAAAGCACTTTATTTAAACTTTAAATGAGTTTGAAAAATGCCCTTATGATGTATGTGCGACAGTTTTGATGGAGCAGATAGAATGATCATCGTCATGCTTAAAAAATGGGAGAAAAAAATCATAAAAATCTTGCTTTAGTTTTCATTTATTATGTTCCCATATAGTATATACAAAAATTTCAATTGGCTTTCAAAAACAACATTACTGGTGCATCGACAAGGTGCGTGACTACCTAAGGACTGCAGGTTCGAATCCAAGTTGATGGCCATATTCAACCGGGAGTCAATGGGAGCTAATTGGCCGAGCTCTCATGGGAGAGAGGGATGGGAGGGAATTAGATACTACTAAAATTCCGGGGGTGGATAAGATCTGCCCTGAATACCTCAAGGCTCTGGATGTGGTAGGACTGTCTTGGTTGACACGTCTCTACAACATCACGTGG
>JAOUQZ010000025.1:7026785-7041405 GCA_028564935.1 Neosilurus hyrtlii
ATATATATATATATATATATAGATAGATAGATAGATAGATAGATAGATAGATAGATAGATAGATAGATATAGATATATGTAGATAACATACTCTGATTTTTAAATGCCAGTACCTCAACAAGGTGTCTGAATTCTGGCTTTAACAGTTCCTCAGCCACATCAAGTGACAAGCAGGATTATTATTTTAAGCCCACTTGTGCACTTTTTATATTTATTTGTACATGCCTATAATATTTGTTATCAAATTTATGTAATTCTGTTTCAGTTTCCAAAACTATCCCAAAAAAGTAAAAATACATTTAAAAAAAAGCTAAGGGAAAAGGGAAAAAAGCTTCTTATACAATTTATTGATTCAACTTGTAAGATCCCAGTCATGATTCACACTTCTAGTCTTAACAGATGCCCTTTCTGGAAAAAAAATAGCATTGTGTCTGCTTAAAACACATGGCCCCTCATTTATCAATCTAGCATAGAAACAAGTGCAGATTTGTGCATGTGATACATGGAGCACTTCATAACTCACCAAAAACAGCATAAATGTGGCCAAACATCATAGTCATTTACATACCATGCCCCTCAGTATTATCCACACCTCTAGACTGTATGTCTTGGAGAATCGTAATAATACAGAAAAAAGAGCTTCTCTAAGAAGAGCACTATGGAAAGGAGGTGTTACTTTCAACAAAAAAATTAATTTAAACATCTGTGATATTTATAGCCTATATTTAATAACTATGCCATGACTACGGAGTCATACCTGACTTGACAGCCTTCGAGACACATACCACAGGGTGTGACAAGATCAAGTGGAATAACATTTATTTTATTAACATCCACTGGATTGTGAGAAATATTTAATTTTCATTTCATCTTCTTCCTTCGTTCCTGGGTCGGGTCGCAGGGGCAGCAGCCTAAGCAGTGAGGTCCAGACATTTCTCTCCCTAGCCACTTCCTCCAGCTCTTTCGAGCTGACACTGAGGCGTTCCCAGACCAGCCGAGAGACATAGTCCCTCCAGCGTGTTCTCCCGGGGTCTCTTCCCTGATAGACATGCCTGAAGCAACACACCAGGGAGGCATTTAGGGGGCATTTTAATCAGATGTCCAAACCACCTCAACGGACTCCTTTTAATGCAGAGGAGCAGCGGTTCTACTCCAAGATACTCCCGGATGATCTCCGAGGGAGACCAACGCCACCCTGCAAAATTTCAGCCGCTTGTATTCACAATCTTACTCTTTCAGTCACTACCCAAAGCTCGTGACCATTGGTGAGGGTAGGAACGTGAATCGACTGGTAAATTGAGAGCTTTGCCTTCCGGCTCCGCTCCCTCTTCACCACGATGGACTGGTACAAGCTCCTCATTACAGCCAAGGCTGCACCGATCCGCCTGTCGATCTCCCGCTCCATCCTTCCCTCACTCGTGAACAAGACCCCGAGATACTTGAACTCCTCCAGCAAGACCTCATTCCAGACCCAGAGGGAAAATTCCACCCTTTTCCAGCTGAGAACCATGGCCTTAGACTTGGAGGTGCTGATTCTCATCCCAGCCGCTTCACACTCAGCTGTGAACTGCTTCAGGGGCTGGAGGGCCCTGCTTTTCGAATCCAAAAGGACAATGTCATACGCAAAAAAGCAGAGACGAGATCCAGTGGCCACCAAACCAGAACCCCCTAACACCTCGGCTGTGCCTAGGAATTCTATTCATAAAAATTATGAACAGAGCCAGAGACAAATGGACAGCCTTGGCAGAGTTAAACCCTCACAGAAAATGAATTCAACATTTTGTTACCAATGTAGATCAAACTCTGAATCAAGATCAAGAAATGCAACCATGCCAAACCTTAGAGCTCTACTCCAAATAGTTTTTAGATAAAAATTTTTAAGTTACCCAATAAAGCCCAAATTGAGCTATTTTTGCCTAAATTTATTTCTGCATATTAAGCTGCACCAAAATCAGGGTTTAATGTGAATAAGACTGAAACTTTTATTGTGTATAGAAATGACCCTAATTTCTGGCTGGGTTTAACTGAAGTGAAATTAGCACTACATGCAAATGTTTTTTTTTTATTAAATAATAATAAAAAAAAGTTAATTTGTTTTAGTCAAGCAATTTTCAAAATGTAATATTTCAGTAAGCATTCAATATTTTGTCACCAAGCTTTCTGTACAAGCAGTTATACCTTAAGTTCTTTAGATACTGAAGGCTACAGTGGTGTGCACTGGTGTAGCTTCTCAATCATCCAGGTCATGGTAATTCTAAAAAGCTTGAGTCGAGGCAACTGGACTTCTTTTCGTGGTTTTTTTTTAAGACGTTTCACTTTTAATACAAAAAGCTTCATCGGTTAGAAAAATCTTTTAACTGATGTAGCTTTTTGGATTAAAAGCCAAACATCTTCAAAAAAACACAAAAAGAAGTCCAGCTGCCTCGACTCTAGCTTTTTAGGACTACAATGGCGTGCATACAATTTAAAAGCAACTGTAAAGCTTTTGAAGTGGCTTTGAACTGGTTGTTGGAGGATCTATTATACACAGCACTTCTTGCAATGGCACCCAGCAAGTGTCCTGCCTGACATCTTATATCCTAACAATAATTTAAATACTGTGCAAATAATAATGTTCTCTTTTTAATCAATTAAACTTGGTGATTATTATCTTGTTGTGCTGTGAATTACATGACATGTATTAACTTAGTTGCTAATTGTAAATGATGAGTTGCGTGTTTTATATAAAAACATTAAATGATGACAGGAACCAGACATATCTCTGAAATTTCAATATGTTTCTGATAAAATTGCATTCTTTCCCAAGGAAAGTCCATGCATCCAGTCCCCTTTGAGTTACAGATTTTGTAAAAGGAAATTGCATTTTTTAGCACCGAAGGCCATTTTTAAACCACCATAGTTGGCTTTTATTTGCATGCTCACCATTGTAGCTTTTAGTGTCTTAAGGACTAAAGTATAACTGCTTGTACAGAAAGTTTAATGACAAAATATTAATAGTTTAACCTAACATAAGTTCTCTCGAAGGAAACCAAATCTTAAACCAAAAAGGACTGTTCTCTTTAATTTCGAATTACTTGTTTTGCTTAACATATTGTAAAAATAAATAAATAAATAAATAAAAATTAAAAAACATGTAAGTGATTATTTTATTTTTATTGTACCAATGTTTTATCTTTTCAGTGTGTGTGGTACTTATAATTCTCCAACTAAATCAGAACTATGCAGCTCCACCATCTGCACCGTGACTCAAAAACTTTGGTACATAAATTAAGACCTGGTGTAAGAGTTGATTGTACCCTCCTCTCATGTTCACAGTGATAAATACCCTAGTTTGCTTGGGAATGACTGTACTACACATGTTTTCTTCTGTATAATTACCAAATAAATGAGGGCTATTATCTTTTACCATTTGTTCAGTTACTAGCACATGTAATATCCAGTACAAAGTCCAGTCCATTTTACTTAGGGTTAAATAATCTCAAGAAATTGTTTCATGGTTAGCAACAGGACTGGCTACATATAAAAATGTGTATATTCTGAATAGTGTACCTGATTTATACAGAAAGCCCTGGTGTGTTATATTTCTTCCACTTTCCTAGAACTCCCCATAATATTAGTTACCCACAGAGCTACATCTACACCTTTCATAACCTCTCCTGAAACCCCAGTGCAAACCTAAACCAAACTTAAAAAGAATAATGACCAAGCCAGAGCTTAAAGGCCAAGTGGCTTCCCCATAGTGCAGATCAATAGAGAATAAACGACAAACATGAATTGTGTACCTCAAAGCAGTCTGAGTCAAATGCTCAGTGTCTTGAAATTCAGTTTACCTCAATCAGAGTTGAGTTTTAGTACAGCGTGTAGGATGGTCTCAGGATTCCACAGTTTATTTCAAATTATAAATGCATGAGAGCAACAACTTCTTTTAAGCACTCGCACATCCTCCTCAGCCATAGATCAATCTCGTCCTCCTCAGTTCACAGATCAATCCCCTGCTCAGCCAAGTCAGCCTGCACTAAAGTGTGCTTTAGAAGAATCCAGAGGGATTTCCTATAGCCTCCATGTGTGCTTCACAAGTCAATAAAACTCATCTCGTGTCTATTAAATACCAATTAGTCAGTTTGATTTCTGCTCCTTAAGTAAGCACAGGACCTCAGCAGCAGACAATAGCCGTATGAGTACACTGTCATTTTTTATCCAGCCTTAATTGCAGATTTGTAATAGCATTTTTGGTGGAATTAATATGTTGTAATTTTAACCCTTCAAACTGAAAACTAATCTGTGCAACAAAATTTACAGCTAAGCTATAATTGAACTGCTTGGTGCCGGTTTATCATTGAGATGTATGATGTAACATCTCTAAAAAAAAAAAAACATTGAGTCACTTATTTAAACATATCCCAAATAAGAAAAGCATTCGGAGAGCCCCAACCTCTGCCAAACCCAGCAATCCACAATATGAACCAAAATGTTAAAAATCATCACATACAGTATCTCACACTATTACTAAAAAATTAATGTGGTTGGATGCGTCTAACACTTTTAGACATCTTAAAACACTATCTTACATACAAACAAGTTCAAAAACAATGTATCCCTGTGATCCAGAAGAATTTCTTTATTTCCTGAACTTCCAGCTACAAAGAACTTGCTTATGCACAAGTTTCGTCCTGATCTGATGAAATTTTGCAGAGATATAAGCTTCTGAAAAAAACATTAAACATTTAAACAAAGAATAAACGTTCTTGGGTAATCACCGACCCATCATAAAAATGTCAGATTGATCTGTCAAAAACTGTAGACAGGAAGATATTAAAAGAAAGACAGACAAAGAAATACTCCCATGGCAATAAAAACAAAATCTCCTTGGTAGGTAAACGCTAAATGCTAAACCTATATAAAACTGACAATCTAGCACATGCTTTCATATTTTCACCATATTTCTCACTGAACACTCTTCAGCTGTAAGCTAGTAAAATAACTGACACTTTTAAAAGGATGCCGATTCTCAAATGTAACACAAATGTTATGTAAGCAAGGGTGTGGCTTAGTATCAGTTTGTGAATGGATAGCGGAGCCAGGCAAGGTGAGTGGTAACAAGGGAAAACTGTGAGCAATTCATACTGTCCCAAGTGAGCTGCTATTGAATTATAGTGCTCCAATTGTAATAAAAGTTAACAACGCCCCTCTTTCCTCTTTTGTCTGAGTGTCCTGCATCACTCAATATAGTTTATCTTTAATAATAAAAAAAAATATAGGTAGGCTAGTAATGCATTAGGCTGGGTTCAATGCACACTGATGCGTTTCACCTGATTGAGGCAAAAGCTGATAGAGCTTTCTATGAATGTTTCAATGATATAATACGGTTATAGTTAACATTATCTACAATGAATGACAGAATGAGGTCATAGTTAACATTATCTATAGCTTGTTATTGCTTCAGTGATGTTTAGATTTAAACCTTTTGGATTTGTATGACCAAACATTATACTTATAATGGTAGACTGTGATTTCTGTCACTATAACTAAGCCCCGTAACATAGCCCTGGTGTGCCTAGTCTCTTGCCTAAAGTCCACTGAGATTGATTCCACCGTCCCTGGACCCTGACGAATAAGCCGTATAGATAATGGATGGATTAATGGATGTAATTAGTGTACTGTAAAAGAAATAAAATTTCAAAATAGCACAGTGCTCATGGCTATCCTTCACTGTACTCAACTTTGGGAACTACTGCATTAATGTCCTTTATTATAAATATTTGAATTATTCCTTCCATTTACTGTTAATTTTAAAATTAAAAATTCCTGTTTAAATAAATTAATATTATTAGTTCATATTAACAGAATGCTGCAATCTTATTGTTCTGTTATCCATGAGCAATGCGGAAGGTAGTGTGATGCGCTGATTTTCATTCTGCAGAAAATTGTGTGTGTTCGTCTGTCCGCAGTCCATAAGTGCGCACTAGTACAAGTTATTACCTTTCGCGTGAGCTATATATTGTTCAAGTAATTATTACTAGCCATTTGAGAGCTAACAGAAATTGTAATAAAGTAAATTAATATTATGATAGTCATTACATTTACATAGACAGAAACTTTACAGGAATTTGAAAATTAGAAGTTAAACTTTGTTTTCAAGTTAGACAGAGCATGTGTGTGTGTCCGAGTACCCATAACACATGAAAGGTCAGCGAACGTGTGTGTTCACTTCACCAGTCATTATTCCTTGGTGGAGGTTTGCACTTTCTAAATGCTCTTCTTTGTTTATGTTCTGATGTAGTATATACTAAAACAATGAATTGCCTTAAGCTCAGTGAATGTTGCTGAATGTAACTATTTTGCAGCATCTCTCTCCCCTTCAGCAAATAATTGTTAATTATTAAATTCTCATCCTTTTCCTTAACCTTAACCATTTAGAGTGTTACAATATAGTGAAGAATGCAAATTTATAATCTTGCTCGTTCTTGCTTTTTTACAAAAGAACAATAATTTGAAAGAAGGTTGCTCAAGGTCTCTGGCAGCCCACATGTGCCCCACATTAATACAGTGTACAGTCTGTTTGAAGGCCCATCCTGCATAAAATAAAGTTGACATTATATCAGAAGGGCTATTTTTCTTCAGCAATAATACCTTTGGGAGATAATTTATTTTAGTGTTGTGCACAATAAAGCCAAGGTCAATTTTCTAACTTCATTCTTACTTTAGTGAGAGCTGAGGATATTCCTAAATATATACACTGGGTCTTATTCATTAAAGTTGCATACAGTCAAATCTGATTGTAAAATGAGAGTATGCAAATTTCACGGACAATTTTCTTCTGCACTTTAATCTTTGACATATCTGTACTCTGTGTTCGAAATGCTTACAGTTTCATCATTACCTAGAAAACACTTAAATAAATGTTATTTATTGAAAATCAACACAATTAATTTTAGGATAATAATGAAAATAGAAATTAACATCATCATATAATTATAATTTTACATGTACAGATGCAGAACCTTAAAATGTAAGCAGACTAATTACAAATCTCATTCATTCATCATTCATTTCCACTTGTTCCTGGGTCAAGACGCCAGGGCAGCAGTTCCTAAACCATCCAAGAGACGCCATGGCTTTTTTACAAATCTGTGTTTAATAAAAGATGCTTGGATATTGCATGATTTATAAGTTATTACATAATGTTATATCAACAAAAAAAAATGCCACTGGCTATTTCAGTAGCTCTTCATTCAATAGCAGAAAAAATTATTTAAGTGTTATTTTAATGCTAGGGCAGCACGGTGAAGTGGGGTTTAGCACGTCTGCCTTGCACCTAGAAGGTCCTGGGTTTGATTCCTGGGCTTGGGCATTTCTTGGAGTCTGCATGTTCTCTTCGAGCTTGTGTGAGTGTCCTCTGGGTACTCAGTTTCCTCCCACAGTCCAAAGACATGCACATTAGGTTAATTGACTGTTCCAAATTGCACAAAGGTGTGGGTGTGAAAGTGAATGGTTTGTGTATGTTGTCCTGCAATGGTCAGGCGAACTGTTCAGGGTGTTCCCCACCCTCACCCAGTGTCAGTTGAGATAGACACAGCCTCCCTGCAACCATAGTAGAGGATTAAGCGGTTTAGCAAATGAGTGTGTGAGTGATAGTAATTAAATGGCAACTTAAGTTTCAACTGTATCTGTAAGCATGGCGGCACAGTGGCATAGTGGTTAGAATGTCTGCTTCACAGCAAGTAGGTCCTGGGTTTGAGACCTGGGCTCTGTGAGGGCGTTTCCATATGGAATTTGCATATTCTTCCTATGCTAGCATGGGTTTCCTCTGGGTACTCCGGTTTCCTACCACAGTAAGAGTAATTTGTTAGAGTTAATGCTTAGGTTAATTGGCTGTTCAAACTTGCCCCTAGGTGTGAGTGTGAATGGTTGTCTGTGTTTTGGCCCGGTGATAGACTGATGAGCTGTTCATGGTTCATACTTTTGCACTTAGTTTCGCACAGACTCGCACAGACTCTAAATGTTAATGGTATAAAATCTATAACAGAGTGGCAGAACATTCAGGTCCTTTTTTAACTTCACTTGCAACTGTTTATAGATTCATTCATTCATGAAGAAAGATTACTATATGAATGAATGAATGAATCTATAAACAGTTGCAAGTGAAGTTAAGAAGGACTTGAATGTTCTGCCACACTGTTATACATTTTATTCTATTACAAGTGTACATTTCGTGTGTAGCTTTTATGGCATTTAATAAAATACTAAATGAATGAAATTATTATTTTCAGCACACTAGCACCAATGTCTTGCCCTCATTTAATGTTTTTCTTCATTTTTTTTTATATATTCATCAGTTGTACTAAAATCAGTGTTGGTTTTGATGTCATACCACACTTGAACATATGAGTTAGAGACATAAATGTGTTTGTGCACCATTCCATATTCTTAAATCTGTGATTCTTTCTGTGCAGCTTTGATGAATAAGGGCCATTATGTTGATTTTCCAATGTTTTACAGACTCAAAAAGTCTTTCTGTGGATGTGATTACATATTAATGGTCTTTTCTCTTGTGTAATGTTCACTTAACAGCAGTGTAATGTGCAGCCCTTAGTCTGTGCGTGATTGAAGTGCACTGTAAATTTCAATGGCTTTCCTGACTGCAGTTCTGTGTTTTTGCTTCGTCGTGATTCATATGTTTGTCAGACTGTTTTATGCATCATATAGTGTGATGACTATTACCGTCCTGCAATCTGGAACTCATTTGATGATCAATATGGCTCTAAAATCTTGTAAAGACTGCATTATGATCCTTTTAACTAGTCTTTATTGACCTCCCCACATCATTTATGCTCCATCACCAATATGAAGGGACATTAGGATACTTCAGAAGATAAGACATTTAGACAAAATGCCTGAATATTTACTATTAACTTTTAAGAACTGAAAATTGTTCATATATGTACACAATACATTATTTAATATTTCAAAATATACTTAGGAGTCACTATTAGAAACACTCTATTATTACTGAGTAAATAATACTATTAACACCCTATTAATGTTAAGTAGGACCCTCCTTTGCTTTCAGTGAAGTCTTGGATTTTTGTGAAATGGATTTCACAAGGCTTTGGAAACATTCCATTTGAGATTTTGAGATATTGTGAACTGTTGACACAAGGCAGGTTGGGTTCATGGATTCAAGCTTTTGATGCCAAATTCTGAACCTACCATCTGCATCTCACAGCAGAAATCAAGATTCAACAGACCAGGTGGCATGTTTCCCATCTTCAGCTGCCCGGGTTAGTGAACCTGTGCCCGTTATAGCCTCCTGTTCTTGGCTGATAGGAGTGGAATCCAGTGTGGTCTTCTGCTGTTGTAGCCTATCCACCTCAAGGTTTAATGTGTTGTGCATTCTCACTCATTTTCCACTCACTGTGGTTGTAATTAGCTGTTACTTGAGTTCCCGTAGTTTTCCTGTCAGCCTGATCCTGTTTGGCCATTCCCCTCTGACCTCTCTCACAAGCCACTCATTCCTGGACGCAGAACTACTGATCACCTGAAGTTTTCTGTTTTTGCAGCATTCTGTGTTTTGGAGTTACTTAACCAGCCCTTCTAACACTAATGACCATCACAGTCAAATAGCTGAGATCACATATTCTCCAATTCTGAAATGCATTCTGTTCTTGAAATGCATCTATACACTGATCAGACATAAAACATTATGACTACTGATAGATGAATTGAATAACACTGATTATCTCTTTACAGTACTTAAACTGGACTCTGAACACACATATTATTTATTCAGTTTATCAGGTTATTCATTTATCATCTTTCCATAAATGAGAGACATATTCACCAGGTAAATGTAAAAAAATGTATAAATCTGTAGAGTTTAAATTGAGAAGTCTTGCGATATGGCTCCATAAGAAATGCTTGTGTGAACATGCACGGGTCAGAAAACGTGTGCTACACTTAAGGGGAGTAAAAAAAATTTTTTTTGTATTGTTTTTTGTTTGTTTGTTTCTTGTGTTCATCATGTACCTTTACATCAAATTATTGAATAGTGGAAATTCCAAGCTAAGTATTGACATGGGACATGGCAGAATCACCAAACATCACTTCTTAAGCCTATCTATCTGTCTGTCTGTCTGTCTGTATGTTTGTATAAAAAATCATAAACAAACAAACAAATAAATAAATAGTAACAAAAATTAAATATTAAACCAAAACTGTAATAAATACAAAACTGTATTAAAACTGGTGAACAAAAGTTAAGCAACTTACCAAAATAACAGCTATGAAGTACTTATCTGTGTTTGTATTTTAAAGTTCATAATACACAAAGCTTGCATGACAGATGGTGTGTTCAAAAATTCATGAGCACAAATAAACATAATAGGAAGATTCATGCTTAATCAGAATATTTTTGCTGAATTGCATCATTATGGAGAACACACTGTAGAAGGAAACATCACAGAGACTGGAGTGCGATGTGTAATTGGAGACCCACTGAAGTGCACTAAGTTGAAATCTCACACAAAATTTGAACATCGATGTGTGATAATGATTTGCATGAATGAAGTACCCCTTGCAAATTAAGACCAGAGGTAAAGGAGGTGTTGGGTAATCATAGTGATCTGTGCAACATTCATTTCAATAGTACAGGATGAAAATCATGGAAAAGGATTCTATGTTCCAAGATACTGTTTTTAGAGATTTCGAATTTTTCCTCAGTGTAAAGTAAACTCTACACCTAATGTATTCACTGCACAGGATTTGTTAGATACTGTAATGTGATGCTTTTCCACCAGTAATGAAACATGTTTTTTAAAAATGGTTAAGGAACAGACAGAAAGGCATGAAAGGTGTTGAGGTGAGTAATATATATTTTTTAGTACACAGGTTAGAATTGCTTATTGAGCAGAAGATGACTGTGTTTTGTCACTCTCCTGGGTGTCTGTTTTTGGTGAATGTCTCAATTTAATAAATCTTGGCCTTATCAGACACCTTAGGGGGGCATGTGTCTGCAGTAACAAAGTACTTTAGTGAGATATTGTCATGTCCCAGTTTTTCCCCTACAATAACTTGCGGAGACACTGGGAGAGAACATGAGACAGTACTAAGTATAGACATCTGAACTCAGGGAATAATTCATAGATAATGAGCATTTCTACCAGTATGAAGTCACAGAGATACACTGTAAGTAAATGCGTTCCATCCTGAAGCATACTTTTCTACACCCATAAATAAATGCAATTATCCAAAACTGGAGCTAAGAGATGAAGTTTGGGGGGTTGGGGGGTGGGCGGGGGGGTTGGGGGGCCTCCATACAAATATCCAAAAATAACAGACTCCTCTTCAAACTGCGGTTTTCTTTTTTTTTTTGCATATAGCTGCCTCTAAGCATTTGTATACATGCTAAATAATGTATTAAAGTTGTTTTACAATATTTGTTCAGTCATTAAAACTAAAAAACAACATTAAAACATTCCTTTTTGTTTATTAATAATTTTTAAACCACAAGCCTTGAAAACATTGCAGTCTTTAATTTGTCCGTACTCACAACACCCAAGCCTCAATGTCTTTATAATTTACTTTCATAATCTAATGAATCTCACCCCGCTGTGAGAGAACAAGATGTCTTAATTACATTATCAAAATAACTTAAGTAGATTACCATACATCATCTAATTTTGGTTGCCTTCTCCAGGAGCCAGAATTGGAAGTGAATATCATGACTGTGTCCTTGACCCCATCTGGCTTATGTGGAAACGTGATCTTAAAAGAGTAATGATTTTTTAGAGTAGTGCTTCATTCCTCTTCCTGATTCTACTAAAGATACAGCGATCATTAAATAAGGGTAAATCACATCATGAAAATATATTAAGTAAAGGTCTTATTTCTATAATCACTTATTATATATACATGTTACATCGATGTCTAAAACCAGTCAATGTGTGAAATGACTGAATTTTTCACTCAATCTGTAAAATGACTCAGGTGATGTGCATATTGAGATTTTTCGTCATTTTACAGATTGACTGAAAAAGTGAAGCTAACTTTTTAACACATTGACTGAAATCTTTTGTATAAGATGAATGTTACTATGCTCGTGTTTTAGGTAGAAATCAGACCTTAAATGAACGAGAGGATAAGTGTTTTTTCATAATTATAAATTTTTTCACACAATTGCCACAAAAACAAATCACAATCTGAACGTTGTGCATTTGGGCAGGTTGGGCTAGAGCGGCTCTCGCTGTCGAACTCAAGTCCGGCTTTGAAGCGTTTACACCTGTTTGAACCACACTGATTGCCGCTCCGTGCACAGTTACGGCCAGTAAATCCCTGTCCACCACACTTCGATTTATCTTGCGCTGCGTTCCAGAGGCTAACTTCCCCGGGTCACATAGATCGACTCTCTTTATAAAGCAATAGCCATTCATCCTCCACATTATGTTTCATTTAGCTCCATTTGGCAGCACATTGGGTTTCATCTGGCTGGATCTGGTAACCAAAAACATGGCCCGGGTGGGCAGCAACCTATCTATAGTGTCCCCGCCTAGGCGCAACACTGACAGGTGAAGTGAACAACAACTGACAGGTAAAGTGAATAACATTGGTCACAGTGGCACCTGCCAAGGAGTAGGATGTATGCTGAGGCTTGACCTTTCAACTGGCAACTCAGTGGTTTAACCACTGAGCCACCACTGTATTTATATCCCAGCATAGAAGAAGGTTCTTTTGGCGATATAGCAATTTAAACTGAGATTTCATTTAAAGACTATCCATACTTTTTTATTTTTTTTTTTTACCATAAATACATTACTTAATCCATATTGCATCCATCAGCTAAATAATATTTCTCCACACATTTCTCTTATTTTCGTTTATGATTAGAACACATTGAATATTTTTCTGATATTTTCTCTGGATTGGCTGCAACAAATTTATTAAACACCATTTTATTTATTTATTGTTAATCAGCTGTAGATTAAATATCCAATAAAACTGATTTTCATTACACAATTACTGGCAATCTTCAAAAAATGAAATAAAATAATAATAATTCAAAATAGAGGTAGTGGTGGCCCAGTGGTAGGGTGCTGGATTACTGATCCCAAGGTCAGGGGTTCAAGCCCCACTATCAATGGGATGTCATTGCTGTCCCCCCAGTGCAGCTAACTGGGTTATCAATGCCGACCATATCTCTCACTGTCTGTGGTGAGAGGCATGTAAAAGAACCATTGCTGACTTCAGTAAAGAGTAGGCTGCATAGCCGTCAGTATGTTTCTGCCCTTTAATGGCCTGGTGAGCTGTCCTGGGTGTACTCTGCCCTCGCCCAGAGTTGACTGAGATGGGCACCAGCCTCCCTGTGACCCTAATTAGGATTTATTGGTTCAGAAAATGAATGAATGAATGAATAATTCAAAATAAACCTTACAATTACTTCCTTGCCACACTGACGACAATGCTGAACATTGAGTACCCCTCCACAAAATATTATAGGGCTCAATTCATTCATTTATTTATTCATTAAAAAATTTTACTTTCATGCTACCAAACTTCACTTAATTCCAGTAATTCTTTTTCCATCATGTTCAAGGATTATTGGGTTTATTGGAAAAATGGAAGGAATTGTAGTTATTTTTGTCCATCTCTCTCTCTCTCTCTCTCTGCTTCTCTCTGTACTAGTAATGATATACTCACAACCCTAGTCTTTCAATGATGGCTTGCATTTCATGAATGATAATAAGAGCAACTGTGATTTCAGGGATGAGGAAAGTTATGTACAGTCATTTATATGAGGAATATTTTAAATTTAATTTCTTTTGACTTATATAACTTAGGCAGAAACTCCACAGTAAAAAATCTTTTTTCAGTATAATATATTAACCTGCAGGGAGAGGGAGGCATTTGAATGCAAAGTTCACTCTTGCGAATGTAGGTCACTGTCTCCACAAGGAAAAGTGTACCAAATTAAAAAAAATAAATTCCAATAGATTATTGTGACATTTGTCCTTTTTTTACAGGTTTCAATATGAAAAAGTTTATGAATTCCTGTGGTATTATAAAAAGAGATGTTTTTTTCACTATATTCAGGATCAATCTAAATGGTCTCTGATGACTTAATTTGACCTTGTACCTCATGATAACTGTTTCCTTGCACAATGTTATGAAGTTGTTTCTGCGTGATGAAATTGCTTTTATAATTTTTTTTCATGGAAAATAGTAGCAAGAAAGCATTTATTTCACACAAGCCTTTGTGGTTCACAAATAGTAAAGGTCAGAATTTAGCAAGAGGCTCACTATATAAAGTACAATCAAAATTTTACTTGTGAGGTTGCCTATTAAATAATATGCATATTTCTGGAAGAGCTCCTTTTATGCTAGCACTCAATAACATGAAAATGTAGCAGCAGCTAATTAACTTACTCTCATTAGTCTGTTCCATTTCTTCACAAGACCACAAGTGTCTCTATGGACACAGTTGTGTTTCACACTTATTTATTACCTCTTTTCCAAAAATGAAGCGTACTAACTGCATATAGAGTGTAAGTTATTCAAAAATCTATCTCTATGGACCTTATTTTTTAGACTGGATTTTATATATTTATGATTCATTTTATTATATATA
>JAOUQZ010000025.1:7041505-7052823 GCA_028564935.1 Neosilurus hyrtlii
TATATATATATATATATATCATATATAAGTTTTTGGAGTCTTAACTAAATTGCTACATCAACAGAAAGCTGTTCTTTCCACTTCCAATTATCTCCAGCATGTGTGATACTATCCAAAAACTGTCTCATTACACAAAAAACAGCCTTTTTTGGTATAAGCCTTCACATTCTTATATGTGTACCACAACATAATATTGTCACACCCATTTATGCAGCTCTAATTACCTGCAAGATTAGTGTCAATCAGACATTTTCTTTGAAATAACCTGAATATGGGCAGCATGGTAATAGTGACCAGTACAGTGACACTGATTAGCATAGTCATTAGCAGATCCATCTCACAGCAAGAAGGTTCTAGGTTCGAGTCCCGGGCTCAGTGGGGGCATTTCTGTGTTGAGTATTAATGTTGTCCTCATGCTTGTATGGGTTTCCTTTGGGTACTCCGGTTTCTACCAACAGTCCAAAGACATGCACATAAGGCTAATTGGTTGTTTCATATTGCCCTTAGGTAGATGGTTGAGTGAGTTGGCAAGCTGATCAGGGTGTACCCACCTTCACATATAGTTATCCACCAACCTCCCTGTGACCCTGGTACAGGGAGATGAATGACAACCTCGACATTTAAATACACCTTATAAAGCCTGTGATCTTAAAGGAACGTATCAGTCAATAATGTGATTTAGAGGTAAATTTAAGAGAGGAAAAAATTTGTCTCATTTCCTCACATTACTATTCTGTGTAAAATGTGTAAAATTACTCATTATATCATATACTCATATATGTCTTATGTGTTTATATGGTTTATGGTCAATTGAAATAATAAATATTGTGTAAAAATACTATAGTAATACTGTTTTCAGAAATTATTTTCACATTTTTAGGCACTTCTCAGCTGCACGCATTCACTGTTAAGTCATTTGACTACGCCCCCTGCACTTAAATTCAGGATGAATGCAGCATCATGACTGAAGAAGTAATGTATTTAAAATAGCCCTGCATCACACCTGCATGTATTTTGGCTGACAAAAAAAAAAACCATGGAACATGTACTTTTACTATTTACCATTTGAATGTCATTGAAATCCATTTATGTATTTTATTTTATTTTTACATTCTCTAAGCATTACAGCAGCAGATGGGCTCTGCATGCATGCGCGTATGTCAGATTTCGCAGTGTGAGCCAAGCAGAGCAACTCACTGCTGTTCTAGAGCTAACAAACAACTTGAAATGTGTAGATGTATGTAAGTTTATTTAAATAAGATTCACAATGTGAAGTAAAAATACTGTAAAGGTGATCAAAGTTCACTAAGAGATGAAGTTGAAAGTGCAATTTATGAAGGAGCCGCCAGAGACGAAACTAAATGAATTGGAGACGTTCGCCTGTTTATTCCTCACTCCATGGCTGTTGGGGATTCACAGGAATTTACACAGCTTGAAATAATTTTTACAATGCCCCAAGTCAATGTACAAAAGTGAGAAAAAAGGCAGTTTATTGTAGTTTGGATGAGTTTGCCTTGACCAGATCATCAGCTTTGTACAAGGTTTCCATGGCTTAGTTCAGGAGATTTTTATAAACTGGCGAAATTGCTTCAGACTTGCTTAATGCTTTTAAAATGGGTTTAGTGCTTTATTGGCTTCAATGAATTCTGGACTGCATATGTTAGAACAGTGCTTTTTATTTTGTTTGTTTGTTTTAAGAGGCTTGCTTTGTAAGCCCAGCTCTGGCTTCTCGCACCAAAGTAACATTTTCTTAAGTCTTGTTTCTTGTTTAGCTGTTTTTCCCCCCCTGGATCTAGTATTTCTGTTCAAAATTAATCTTGTTGTGCAGACCATTCTAAAGAAAACAACACAGAAATACTTAGTTTAGATATTGTCCCTTTTTTCTGATACAGGTATCATTAGAAAATAATTCAAAGTTTAAATAAAGTGTTTTTTTACCTTTAAAAATGCAAAGCCTATATTGCATATCTTTCTTAATATTTTGGGGGCTGGTATTTTCTTGACTTTCTAGTATTTCAGAATCAGTGGTAGTAACAAACCATGTTTGTCTACCGTTTTCAGTCACACATATATTGTGTATATTATTTACTATATTATTCCTCAAATAGCAAACCAATCAGATTGCACAATTGCGGTGTTGTACATATTAAGCACAGGTTACCAAGCAACACGTGGGCCATGTATAAAGACCATTTTGATGTGCAGAGATTTGCTATAATAATACAAACACATTTTGGTCTTGATGACCAGTGGAGATATAAGTGATTACTTTGGCTGAGTCTACACAGGTTAATTGTGGATCAGGAAATGGAATCACAGGGTGCACTGCACATCAATAAGATCCGGTTTACCCAGCTGAGGACAGGGCCCTGTTTATCACTGTGTATCACCCCCTCTTCTTTTACCAACAGTCTGTAAAGATCTAGAAAGTTCGCTGGATCTTTGGGAGAGGAATGTTGTACTATTCTTGTGTTATTTAGAATTCGAGCTGCTCAATAGTTCTGGGTCATCTTTGTAATATTTTTAATTTCATGATGCACCAAATGTTTTCAACTGGTGAAAGGTCTGGACTGCGGGTCCACGTCTGTGCTCACCCTTACTATGCTCCCCAGTACATACACTCCCCAGTACCTATGTTCCCCAGGAACCCTAACCCGAGCCCGAACCCTAATATTCCATAAATTGGTACTTTGATGAGTATCGTTGATTTTGTTTCATCATACTTCTTTTACAATATGGATACAATCATTGCAGCTTACTTCTATAAAGTACACTATACAGTGGAAGATCCATTCATTTAATAAGGACCAGGGAACATTGGTACTGGGAACATATGGTCCGGGGAACAAAGGGACTGGGGAACATAGCTACTGGGGAACATAGGGACTGGGGAACATAGGGACTGGGGAACATAGGGACTGGGGAACATGGGGCTGACCCCATGGACTGCCGGCAGAACAGTTCAGCACCCAGACTCTTCTACTCCACAGCCATACAGCCATGCTGTTATAGTGGAACTCCCACGTGGTGCAAATCGAGCAGAGCACCATCGATAAGGAAAAAGCAACCATCGAGTTGCTTTTGGAACATCTTCGTTAACATTTTTGTTAATTTTTTTTATGTAATGGTACTTGCCAAGCCAAATGAGTACGACTTTGAACTACTATCTCCCCATAGATGAGCATGCTCAAGTTTGGTTCCAATACGTGGTTCCCTTCCTGACATATGAATTTGTTTTTTTTTTTCTTAATAAAACCTGGTCTTACCCTTCAGCATTGATGGTGACTTTCCAGATGTGCAAGCTGCCAATTCCATAGGCACTATGCACCCCATACCATTAAGGATGCAGGCTTTGGAACTGAGTATAAATAACAAGCCAGGTGGTTCCTTTCCTGTTTAGTCCATAGGACGTGGTATCAATGTTTAAAAAAAGAACAGATTTTGTTTCGTCTGACCACAGAACAGTTTTCCTCTTTGCCTTAGATATTTTGATAGATCTTATCCCACATATGGCTGGTATGGTGTACTGTGTACAAAGTCAGTGTTCCTGAGCTAATGCAGTGATTTCCATGACAGAATCATGCCTGTTTTTAATGCTTAATGTTTTGCAAATCATTGCATTTGTTTTTTATTTATACTTTATATAGCATCCCTTTTGTTTTGGGGTGGGGGGGATCAGGGTTGTACATTATCGCTATTTGGAATGTATTTAGCATATGCTAGTCTAGTAGTGTGGTATTTTTGAGGGCTAAACTTTAATCTTAAGTGCACAAATCCTCCTCAGCTGCTCAGGATGTATGAATATATTGAATTTGATAACTGGAAATGCTATGTGGGATGAAATAAAATAGAACCCAAACGTTCCCGCTTTCCAAGAGGCCCAGAACCCAGAGTCCTCATAGTTGGTTATGAGCATCACATAAACGGAAATTTATGTACAGAGGTTTTTTAGACATTCTCCAACAAAATGGTCCTATGCTGCAAATTAAACATGGAGCATCGGAAATTATCTCACACTTCATACTGTTTTCTTACAGTAATACTGCTTTCTTACAGTAATAAAGCTGACTGACATATGCATTCTTTTTAATCTCACTGTTTAAAAGTCTCTATAAAGGGTTGTACAATTGTAATTGTCTTCATAACAATACTAAAAAAACAAGCTTTGATATGTTAATCAGTCCTACCTCTCACCATTTCTCAGAACAGATATTGTCAGTTTCGAGACTAATGTTGGTCTTTGATAAGCAGGTGTTAAAAAAACATAAACACACTTCTACATTTATCATCCTTCATTTATTCGTACATTCTCCTTTACTCAGCTCATTTACCCTGGCTCTTCACTAAATCCAATTAATCATTAATTTGCATAAGCCATTATGGTTGTCAGAGTGCAGGAGATCATAAATCCGGGCCAATTCGAATGCATCACTGAGTATATTTAAACGCTAAACAATTTGCGTGCTATTTTGCCTCTGGCTAATGAGGACTGAGACAATGGCAGCAGTGCTCGCTGAGACTGTGCTTCAGTTCAGTTCATTATAGTTTGGGCTTTATAAAGAGAGAAACAAAGAAAATGGTTTAGTCTTAGTACATTTGACCCATGTTATAAAATTGTAAACATTCATTAATTCGTCCATTTGCCAAAGCCTAACCTAGCCAATTTTGGTGAAGGCAGGGTAAACCCTGAGCAGCTCGCCAGTTCTTTACTGGGCCAACACAAACACACTCACTCACACTCACTCCCAGGGGCAATCTGGAACAGCCAGTTAACCTAATGTGCATGTCTTTGGAATGTGGGAGGAAATTGGAGTACCTGGAGAAAAGGCACGCTAACAAGGGGGAACATGCAAATTCGACACAGTAGCGCCCTTGCCAAGCCCAGTACTTGAACCCAGGACCTTTTTGCTGTGAAGCAGATGTGCTAACTGCTATGCCACCTTGCAGCCAAAATAGTGAATAATAATGGCACAATGCAAGACAAATTGTGCTTTTCTTTGAAGCAGTCATCTCATCATTTATGCTTGTTAAGTTTATGGAGATGGAAACTTCTGATTCCAAAACATATTCATTCATATATATAAAATATAATAATTATATTAAAAAACTTAATTCCCTTATCACATGCAGTTTTATGCATGCTTTGAAAGTCATTATAGAGATTAGCTGATTTTGAGGCCATGCCTTTGCATATTAAATAAGTATATGGCAGGCAGCACAGTGTCGCAGTGTTAAGCACTTCAAGAATTAATGTTTCCTTACTGCAAGAGTACTCGAGTTGAGTTTACATGTTTTCCCCATGACTATGTGAATTTCCTCCGGATGCTTTAGTTTCCTGAGGGTGCTCTGAATTCTTCCGACTATCCAAAAACATGCAGGTTAGGCCAATACCTACTCTAAATTGCCTATGGTTTTGAATGTGCCTGTGTATGGTTGTCCGGCTCCATGTTACCCCAACAATAGTTTTGTAACATACCCAAGGTACAGACCCATTGAATGGTCACGTCAACAATCAGCTGTTCCAGCAAACTAGATTCTTCAGACAGACAAAAGAAAGCAAAGTCTCTATTGTGTTTAGTTCATGCGTGAATTACCAAATCATTTTTGTCTGTATGTTTTGTTTTGTTTTTTGTTTTTTTGCTTATTTGATGTGATAACTGTGCCATTGTATTCAATTTTCTTTTCTGTTGCCAACCAGGCAACTGCGTAAGTACAGAAAACCAAGTTAAAATAACAAAATTCAATGGGTCTATACCCCACCTTTCACCCAAATGCAGCTGAGAGAATTGTACTTACCCCACCTTTCACCTAGATTCAGTTGGGATTGGCTCCAGCTTCCCTGAACCTGAAACAGTATAAGCAGTGTGGATAATAAACGATAATGATGTTTGCTAGCTGGATAGCTAGCTCACACTTTCCAGTCCTTCACATCCACCTTCAGTTGAAGCTAACCTTCATATTTTAAGTCACAATTTATATAATTTGTCATGTTCACAGAGCAAACTACTGGAGTAACAGTTTTGATCTAGGTAGTGGAATATTATGTAGCGTAGTGATACAAACAGTGAAATGTTACAGTGTGGTCTTAGAAAATACAGCCACTCTAAGAACATTGCTCAGCCAATCAAATTCATGGACCAGAACTATTGACTAAAAATCTAAACAAACATTTTTAGCCAGCACATTTACACTTTTCCTGCAAACGCTACAGCTGGTACCATGTAATGGGCAGAACACTTAGTAGTGCTGCATCAAGGAGCCAGACTGTGTCCCTTTGTCTCTTTGCCACTGTGTCTCACCAGTGTGTCACATGACCTACACACTCTGTGACAACCTCGCCAACAGTTGACCTCACCCACTGATTGACCCAGTAATATCACAGAGAATTGTACTACCAACCTTGTACATCCACCCGCAGAGCTTAACACACTTATCCTTCAAATAAATGTGATGTGTGACATGGGTTTTGTTTATGGATTTTTCCATTTTTTATCCCTGCCATATATATTCCTGGGAAAAAAAAAGATATTGAGCTGACTGCTACTGCCCCAAAATTGACATGCGCAATAGAACAATGGGTGTATTTAGCCTTTTTGAATTATATTTAACTCACTCAGCACTTGCTGAACCACTTAATCATATTAGGAGCACAGGGAGGCTGATGCCTATCTCAGTCGACACTGGGCAAAGGCAGGAATACATGCTGAACAGCTCGCCAGACCACTGCAGCATGACACACACAACTGTTCACACTCACCCCTGGGGCACTTTGGAACAGCCAGTTAGCCTAATGTGCATGTCTTTGGACTGTGGGAGGAAACTGGAGTACCCGGAGGAAACCCACGTAAGCTCTGGGAGAACATGCAAACTCAACACAGAAACGCCTGAGTCTGGGAATTGAACCCAGGGCCTTCTTGTTTTGAGGCGGATGTACTAACCACCACGCCACCATGTTGCCATTAACTAAATTTTAAATGCAAATAAAAATAACATTAATAGCATCACTATTGGTGATATTTAATTGGCACTTGTGTGCTGAAACGGAATAGTGTGGTGTTAGTTTGAAAGTGTGAAATCTGTGCATGCATTATTCTAAAACTCATGTCTTCTAAAATGCTGCAGCGATGATGAAGATCGATGAGATAATCTGACAGTTTGCTGATGTCAGGTTTACAGCAGCCATCTTAATGCTGTTCTAAACATAAAGCACTACAGTACAGTACCTCCAAAAACCCATCTGTATTTAGTAGATATTTAGAGCAAGCAAACTTTCTGCAGGACCATTACCTCAGTTCTCATTAAATCAATTAGTTCCATAACGAAGGCTTTTTAGTAATTAGGAGCACTTGGGCACATCCGAGACTGTTTATGTCCTCCAAGTCAGAATAATTGAGCTGGGCTTTGCTAGAATGCTTAGAGTGTACTTTAGCTTGTTTGCAAAATAAAGAAGCGTTCCTCATTAGGCAATATGTTTGACAAGTGCCTCCTACACATTATGAATTAAGACCATCATGACGTTTCTGCTCATTCACTGCACATATAATAGCTGGGTTTCTGTAAATTTCGGACTATGTGTTTTCGTCAATGGTGTCTAAGCAATGTTGCCTCATATAGAGCAGTACTGAAAAAGTATTTTCAACTCTTATTCTATGGCCTCAAATAATGAAAGTCATATAACATAGTCTTGCTCAGTAATATTTACTTGACACTTCAACCCTACTTAATACCTTATCTCACCTCAGCTTAGCTGCCAGGAAGATGACCCTTTAACCTAGATAAATAAGCAGTACGCAACTTAAATGTTATTAAGGCCAGGCTGCACGGTGGCATAGTGGTTAGCGCATCACTCTCACAGCAAGAAGTTTTTTGGTTAGAGTCCCGGGCTCAGTGAGGGCGTTTCTGTGTGGAGTTTGCATGTTAGTGTGTTCGCGTGTTTCTTCCGGATACTCCAGTTTCCTCCCACAGTCCAAAGACATGCACAATAGACCAATTGGCAGTTACAAATTGCCCCTAGGTTTGAGTGTAAATGATTGAGTGTGTGTGTGTGTGTGTGTGTGTGTGTGTGTGTGTGTGTGTGTGTGTGTGTGTTGCCCTGCAATGGACTGGCGAGCTGTTCAGGGTGTACTTTGCCGTCGCCCAGTGTCACCTCAGATAGGCTCCAACCTCCCTGTGACCCAAGTAAGAATTAAGCAGTTCAGCAAATGAATGAATGTATTAAGTCCCACCCCTCAATTTATATATGCGACATAGCTGTATTTTACTTGTAGTTAGCAAAGATGTTTTAAGCAAAAAATTAGCAAATATACACAAAAACCGTAGTTAGTAGAGGTAGATTATTAGGAGACCCAGCAAATATCAGAGAGCTATGTTTTTGATCGTGATTTTCAACATCAAGTGACTTTGACTGTGCACCCAACATCCATTGTTTACCTGCATGAAACACTTCAAACCTGATGACATGTAAGTAACCATAAAATCTACTTAGATGAGCATTTTTGAGTGACATGTGTGCGTATTTGTTCCCTCTGCCAAACTGTCACTTTAATATGGAGGCAAGGTTTGAGCATCCCCATGATCCTGAAAGCTAAGTTGTCAGGGGATTCAAACACCTCAGTGGAGCTGGACAATCTCGCCTAGGAAAAGTAAATGTCGTATGGAAGTCTGGGACGACACCTGTGGCATGGCAGACCGAGGTGGTGGTCCCTGTTTTTAAAAAGGGGACAGGAAAGTGTGCTTGAACTATCGGGGGATCACACTGCTCAGCCTCCCAGTGAAAGTTTACTCCAGGGTGTTGGAGAGGAGGCTTAGACTGATTCTAACAGTTGGCACTGACCTAGTGAATTAGATTGAGGACGTGTTTCCGATAAAGAATACAAAGCACTTCGGTAAATTGTACTGGATGAGGTCATCACCCAAATGCCATAAATGTAACTGTATAAAGTTACACATTTTATCTTTGGCAAATCAGTAGCTATTTGGTAAAGAACCATCCTCAATTGTAATGCTCTGCTGTATGAGGCACATAACCCTCGTGCATTAAAGGCATGCCCAAATGCACTTTTGCTAGTTTACTTGTACACAAAATTGGATCAAAATGACCAAGTACCAAGTTTCTTAATTAATAATGGGTAAGTTTTGGGTGTAAATAGGACGATTTGGACAACTGCATCAGCCTCAAACTCGCAAAGACACATGCATTGTCTCTGGCACCCCTTTGTGCTGGGTTTAAGATATGGCCATTTTAATTTTTTTGGATAGTGTACTTTCTGATGGGCCAACTGCTAATTTGTTGAGTAAGATAGCTAGTTATGGTAAAAAAGATCCACTACCTACACAAAAAAAGTCAAGTACTCTAATATTTTGTTAGACAAACTTTGGCCTTGATTACAGCGTGTAATCATCATGAAATTGTTTTGACATATTAAGCAACATCACAACATTTATTTCTATCCAGAGCTGGGTTGGTTTTTTACTGACATCTTGAATTTATTGGAAAATTTAACCACCCCTTACAGTCTTCTCCAGTACATCCCAAAGACTTAGGGTTAATGCAGGACCCCATGGTGCCAGTTTATGCATGAAAAATGATTCCCCATGATCCTTTAACCACCCTTTCACTATTTGATATCTGTATCATCAGGGAAGAAAAAGTCCAGTGATGTGGTAGCCTGGTAATTCATGTCATCAGCTGCCTTCAGTTTATTGCCACATAAAGTCGCTGTGCCTCGACTTGGAAAATTAAATGAAACAACAATGCCATGGCGATTTTACGCTGTAATCAAGGCTAAGGGCGGCCCAACAAATATTATAGTATGAGACTTTTTTATTTTGACTGGGCAGTGTACAACATCAACCCAGTGTATCTACTGTGAAGACACATTTTGTCTCAGGTAGTATGAGTTGTTCATTTGAGTTCTAAAATAGCTTTTATTTCACTGATTTTCCTTTAGCATTCACACACTGCTGATGAAGCATATATAGGCTATACTTTGAGATAGGCTATTCCGTTGCAGGATATTAATGAAAATCAGGTCTGTAATCAATCATGTATTAGAGTGAATCCGTCCATCTGAAGTCAGGTAAAGGCATTTTTAAATTACAGTATTCAGCATTTGGCTAACTTGATGACTTCATTAACATGCCATCTCAGAGTGATTGTCATGGGATGGCCCTTTTTTTTTTTTTTTTTTTTTACAAATAGTAGCCACTGGTATTGGAATAAGGAGAGTCCAGTTTTTAAAAAGTGGGATAGAGTCAAAGGAACAGGCCAGCTAGGAGTCTTATCTAATGACACTCATTACTTTCTGCATACACCTTTCTGCTTCATTTAAGCCATCTTGTGCAGGAGAATCTATCATTCCAGCAAGCGCCCTGCTGCAAGCTTGTAGCCTCTGATTTATTCAGATTACCCTTTTGAGTCCTTGCACCATGGCTCTGAAAGCACCTTGAACCTTTTTAATTAAGACAGTGTAATTTGGAACTTAATTTATCCTTAATGCTGGGCATCCATTAGCAGACTCATTCTGGTGGCTTTGCAGCTGTGAGCAGCGTCGTTCTGAACTGAAATGAACGCTCAATTTTTGGCAGTGATGCAAACAGCTCACATAAACATGCCCCTTGGAGGGCCAGAAAAATTGGCCTTAAAAAATATTGGTAATGATTTTGTTGTCATCAGCTCAAATAGAAGATCAGAGTGATTACATGAATGAAATGTTGTATAAATTCCCAAGAGGGCTCCATTTTCAATATACTGTACCTTTAAATGTACAGTCAAGAGCAGCTTCAACATTCATAACTAAAAAAGAGAAAAGGGACAAAACAGCAAAGGAATAATACCTGTAAACCTTAAAATGTAAACATGAATTTGATTCATCCTGGACAACAAAGATATCACAATAAAAAAGATAACACTATATCAAAACATCAGCACAGTATCTTTCCATCCCTGAGCTGTTATCCAGTCCCTGCTGGGAAAAAACATGAAAACCAACAACATGATGCTAACACCACCATGTTTTATTGTGGGTGGTGTACTCAATGTGATGAAAAGTATTGAAAAAAACCAAACATGCCTTTTGGCAAAACTTTATATCAATCATTTTTCCTATTTTTCTGTTCACCCCTTTCATAAACTCTGGCTTTTGTTGTGTTAATACAGTATTGCAAAATCAAAAAAACAATTTAAGAGTTTCACAGCAGTGGGGTTGGATACTTATGCAAATGCATTTGTTTTTATTTGTAAATAATTTTGCAAACTTTATATATATATATATATATATATATATATATATATATATATATATATATATTTTTTTTTT
>JAOUQZ010000025.1:7063092-7085637 GCA_028564935.1 Neosilurus hyrtlii
GTGTGTGTGTGTGTGTGTGTGTGTGTGTGTGTGTGTGTGTGTAAATATATACATACACACACACACACACACACACACACACACACAAACACACACACACACACACACACACACACACATATACACCCCAAGCCGTTTTAATCCTATTTAAGGTCACGGGGAGGTTGCCACCTATCTCAGACATCTCTGTGCAAAGGCGGGGTACACCCTCAACAGCTTGCCAGGCCATTGCAGGGCCAATACACATACAATCATTCACATTTACTCTCACATCAAGGGGCAATTTGAAACCACCACTCAATCTACACTAGAACGGGGAGAACATGCAAACTCCACAGAGAATCGAGCCCGGGAATCGAACTCTGGACTTTCTTGCTGTGAGCTGAACATGCTAACCACTGCACCACCATGCTGCCATGGCCTTCACTAAGGAAAAACTAAATATTTTCTATAAAGCTGGTTCCAACTTCCTTGAAAACTGATTGAAATATAAGCTCTGTCCATTCCTGTGTAAGTGTTATTAAGTGTTCGTCCATTCCTAAACAAAAGCTTTCCCAGTCTTTGCTCTGTGGCCAGCTGTATTACAATACTTAAAAAATTCATTTATCGTCTTAAACCTATTTTCTGTTGATGGAATGAGAAAATTATCCTGAATTCCAATGTACACCTGCACGCTGACATGCAAACTCCACACAAATACGCTGCTAGATTTGAACCCCGAACTAATACTGGATCTCTTTTCCTCTGGCTGATCTGAGACCGTTAGATGAGCTACAGTACTTCAGCAGATCAGCAAGATAACATAAGGCAACCTTATACTTTATTCTCAGAAGGCAGTGAAATACACTGTAGCTTAAATTCCCTGACACGGATTCGTTTTCAGGACCTGAGATCACCCCCTCTATCTCAAGCCAAAAGCTTGGCAACAAATCACAGTGCATCCCCATGATGACCGCTCTTGTGTGAGCAGATCAGGGATATAATTTTCTCTCTGTGAGCAGTTACAAATGCTCTAATAATTTCAAGCATGTCAGAAATTCCTGTCACTGTATCTATCTTGTAGTGTGAGGACGTGAATAACAAATAGCAAGAACAATGAACAAAAGTATAATAATGATAATAATAATAATAATCAAGATTATGATGATGATGATGATGATGCTTCCATAAGAAATGATTTGGTATGTCCCACCCAAATGGATGTTAGGAACAGAAAAATAAAAACAAACATGATCATTACTGGTGGTATAACAGTGGTTTTATTACAGAGCATAAAAGAGTTTCTTTGCAACTATACCCCCAGTTCTCTTTGCAGAACAGTCCATTTTTGATAACTGCGCATAGCAAATTTCTTAGTCTAAAGTTCTGATTTTGATTAGTTTTGCATGTTTGTTAGCAGGATTACGCAAAAAGTAGTGCAGATTTTCTAGAAATTCCTAGCAGAGGTCGGGCTTTGGATGAGGCAGACTGATGATGATCCGGATCAAATTCTGGATCCAGGAATTTGTTTAAATATCCTTTAACATTGTGAGAAAGGGTGATTTTTTTTTTTTACATTTTGGTTCATATGGGTGATTGCTGGGCTTGGCGGAGGTTTGAGCTCTCTGTGTGCTTTTTTCTACAAGAGCAAACATTTTGGGTAGGACATATCAGTAAGGGATTTTTTTGTTGTTGTTGTTTTGATAGACTGCATTAATCCTACAAGGGACATTACTGCCTCTGCATTTAACCCATCCAAAGTGAGCACACACACATAAACATTGAGCACACAAACACTTGGACCAGTGGGTTGCCACACACATTGGGGCGCCTGGAGAGCAGTTAGGGGTTAGGTGCCTTGCTCAATGGCATTTCAGCCATGAACGTGGAGGTAGGGAAAGTGCAGCTCACTTTTTTCCTGCTGGTTCGGGAATCAAACCGGCGACCTTTCGGTCCCAAAGCCGCTTCACTAACCATCAGGCAGAGATCAAACATTAGTCATAGTGAACCACTTTATTTTAATAACATTAGGCTTCGTTGCACAGTCCTTTTCAGTCTTTCATGAAAATCTAGTTTTGAGGACAGAATGATGAGGCGGTCTCCTTCAAAATAAGCATGACCTCCAGTGGCCTTCCAAATAGCCACTGATTATGAATATGTCCACAATGACATTACAGATAGATTGAGTAATTGATTAGCAGTCAATATCTCCTGCATGCCTTACAGCAATACTAATGTAGGTTGGATTCAGCATATTGTTATGATCCAAGCATCAGCTGCATGCACAGACGGCCCAGTCTAATTACAATTAGAAAAGTAATGAAGCAAATCAGAACAGGACTGACTGATTGGTGGGCAGGAATGCTCTTCGAGTAAAAGCAATCTGTGCTGCTTCGTTTCATATGCAGCCTTTACTGACCCATTACATCCAGGTCTTACTTGCAGGCTGAGCTGAGCTAGTACAATAACAATAGTGGCCAAAAGTGAGTCCACCACCAATGAGCACAAATCAAATTTCATTACTGTTCACTATTACAAGTATAAAACAGTGTGTCCTTATTTAATGAGAGCAGGGATGATAACACATAAACGATGATGAGAGAACTGATTTTCATTCGGCTTCAGTAAGTATTCTGAACAAGGTCTCAGTGGACCACACAGAAAACCAGACAAGTTCAAGGAAACATGCATGGAAATGCAGAGATGGTGAAACTCTACAAAAATAGTCAATCATATTGACTAACATGTTGGCTAAATTTAGATTCAGTGTTCCATTTCCAACTAAAGAATCGAGCAAACGTGTTTTGACTGTCTGACTGACAAAATTTAACCTGATAATGAGGACACCTGCATGATCCAATCATAAAAACTGGATGTGAAATAAGATGTCTTGCTGGAGAAGTGATGATATTAGCATTGGATCAGGAAATGGCCTTCAAAACCCCAGCATTAATGTGGACATACTCAAGCCACTGGGATCCATCATGTTAATATGAAAAACTTGAATTCTCTTTAACAGAAAATAACGCAGATTGGACCAGGTTCACCTTGAATACTAATCAAGTGTTCTGCATCACAGGAGATGAATGCGGCACACCTCCTTAGAAAGAAAATCAGACAAAAAAAAAAAAAAAACGACAACCCCAGAGGTCATAGCAGGGATGAGAGCCATCAAACCCTCGCAATACCCTTTACTGAGCACCATAATATGTTATCATCTTCCTTCTTTAGCTCCGTAGAGGGGTTATGCACCCTGTCTGCTAACACTCTTGTAAACACCTAGGAGACTGGAGCGATTAGATATTCCATCCTTATCTTTACCGGAATAGGGTGATGAACACTGATATAACAGCTGGTCACATGACTTGAAAACAAGTATTCAGATTCACCCTGAACACGTTGTGTTGTTTCCTACACTGAAACAGCAGCATTACTGAGCACAAGCTGAATAAATTTCAGTAGCCTTATTCACTATATACAGCATGGAAACATCACAGGTATGTCCCAAACTGCACACCGTATTTCTTATGAAAATCACATAAACACCATCACAATGGACTCCCCATCATCAAGAGAACAGAATGATCATTTCAGAAATGGATTTATTTCCCTACATGATTTGTTAATTATGTAATCACACTATGGATAAAACCCAAGTAGCTCACTATTCACTAACAAGAGTGGAAAGTTTTTTTATCTAGCCCACCGGGCAAGTAAAAGCAACATTTTACCACTTGGTCTTTTGTTTTGGTTGTCCAGAAATATAATTAACAAGGCTAAAAAAGTAGTAGCTAATGTAATGTGATAATGTATGGCCACGTTAATGCCAGTTAAGTGCACTAGTACAAATACAGAGAATTTAATAAATATATATATTCCTAGTGTGGGAACAGCAGCATAATCCTAGTCTTTATTTTCCCCTGATAAAGTTTTCTTTCCATTTCCATTTATTGCATTTGGCAGTCGCCATTAATGAGAGAGTTAATTACTTTGTCATCTCATTTATGGAGGGTTAAGGCCTTGCTCAGTGACCCAACAGGGGCATTTTGGTCATACCTTCAATCTTTTAATCAGTAGCCCAGAGCCACTGGTAGCTTTACCACTGACCACTTGTGTTTGTGAGCTGAACAAAATGTCTCCCCTCACATTACAAAATAATGCTAGAACCACCACCTGGCACGTATTTGACTCCACAAACAAGAATGGCCCACATGAGGCCGCAGTGACCTTGACCTCTGACCTATCAAAATCCAATCAGATTACCCCTGAGAAAGAGTGGGCTTTTATGCAAAGTTTGAAGAATATCTCTTGAAGACTTCGAGACATCAAATTCACAAAAATGGCACACATAAGGTTGTAGGGACCATGAACTGTGACCTCCAAAATCAAATCAGTTCAGCCTTTAGTCAAGACGAGCACGTGCAATGTTTGAATAAAAATCCCTCAAAACTGTCTCAAGATTTCGCATTCACAAGAATGTTCCAGGTAGACCGAAAATCTGAACACATAACACCTCCGGCGCTGGCTATCACTGGCGTGGAGACATAATGAATAAATCAGTAATAAACCAATATTTCAGATACAAATTCTGCTGCAGCCAAACTGGAGATTTGTCCACCTCTGAATATGTAGGCCACAAAAACACCATCACTGATGTTTCTCCTTTATTTTTTCCATGGTGGGCATGTCCTAAATCTCAAATCCTATTTACAATAAAGGTCACAAACACATTATTGCAAATGTCTTCTCATCAGTCTAAGGTGCATGTATCCCAATCCACACATCCTATTTTCTATAAAGGCTACATTATCACCATTACAAGTATCCTCTCATCATCAGACCAGTGAGGATGCATCCTACATTACACATTCTATTTACTAGAAGCATCACCTGAACACCAGCAGAATTATCATTCCATAATCAGTCTGCTGTAAGAGACCATGTCCCAAACAGCACGTACTGCAGGAGGGTCCCAATCCAGACACACACAGACAACTGTTTAGGCAATCTTCAGATGTCCCAGTGGTAAAGTGAATTATGGGTATTTCGTATCTGCCTGGGTAGACAGCATGGGCACTACAAACCATGTTGCATTATGGGGTTCCGTGATTAACTAGAGATTTAGGTTGGCTCTTTGCTTTTGTTTCTTGGTTTTAGTTAAAAATCGTGATTCATCCAATACAGCTCACTGATCAGCCACAAAGATTCAGTGTTTCAACCTTTTTCGCTTTCTTTCTTTATTTGCTCTCTCTCGTCCCAAGCTGTGCAACATGTCGCCAAATCCATGCAGCCACACATCAATTCAAGGCAAGGATGATCAATGATCCCATGCTGTTATACTGCTCAAGAACAAGCTTTGGGTTTCCTTTTGCCCAGCTGACAAAATAGTATCTTTTATAGACAAGAAGCATCAAAAGGTGATGCTGGATTCAAACCTAAAGCTAATGCAGAATTCACAGTTTAGTAAAAACAATTCAGTGATGCATGACGATGGATAGACAGTTGACGGACGGCTAAATAATCTTTCCTGATTTCTGGGTATAGAACAGATTTGTATATGAGAGCTCTTGCACAGCAAGGTGGAACTTGTAATGTTTCTCAGCTGACTATAAGTGTGACTGTGACTCAGTTATGTATTTTAGTGTCATAACTGTGAAACCAATTCGAAAAAGTGTATAAAAATTGAACTGTAGTGGAGAGTTGAACAACGTTCCTACAAAAGATACTGCCTCAATTGATGTTTCATGATGGTGGTGAAGAAAATTCAACAGTTTGTTGCAAAATCTCTGTTTAACTTGGTCAAGATCTGATGACATCCCCAGTTGACACACTTGCTCTTAAGCCTGGAAGGTACCAATCTAACATTTAAAACTAGCAGCAATGAAAGTCCACCTGCTACTTTCCTTCACAGTACCTGGGTATGGGCAAAAACATTGGGAATGAACAGAGCAATGCCCACAGCCAACTTCCATCTAGCACAGGAAACAAGTCAACCCAAACCATGCCAGAAAAGAGCTAAAATCCATGACAGAGGCACTGTTTTTATTTGCCATTTAGTGCTATGAACACACAGAGGTATGATGTAGAAACCCTCAAAAAAAGACATCCTGCACGTTTGTCTTCCCGAGAAATCCAGAGAAAAAAACATAAGAACTGTTGTAGATTGTTAAGTAACATATTTTTTTTTTAATCAAAAATATTTTTTAGTTCTACAAAAAAGACATAAACAAAGCACCACATTTTGAGACTTCTTTAGTATTGTATGATTTTTTTTTTTATGAAGACAGAATCACTTTAGAAAAAGGATTTGGATGAGTCAAAAACTTTTCTACACGACTCTTAATAGTGTCAGTTAAAAGTTTTGGAGGACCTGCAGTTTATATCCTATTAAATTTTAATTAATATTATTACTTTACACCAAACAATGATACAGAATAGTAATTAATTAAGGAAAACTAAATCTTTGTGCAACTTATTAACTGATTGCACTCAGTTCCTAATGGAATACTAAATGAGTGTTTTATTGAAAGGCAGGTGCACTTGAAAAGTAAAGCTGTTAATCCTTACGATAAGTGACTTTTAAATTATGCCGTAAAACAAAGACATAGTGTGCTATAAGTGTTAATTGGCATGATATTGGACTTTCCTAATTAGATAAGGGCTAGATTGTAAAAAAAAAAAAAATGATGATTAATCCTTGTTCAGTTCATTAAACAATAATAATGAAAATGTCTGCACTTATGTATAACTATGACCTGGTTAGATTTCGGATTTTAGAGTAAAAATTAGACACTTTCTTATCAGCCTTGCAGTTGTATTAGTTATAATTAAATATAATAAAGTTGTAATAGTTGACCACATAATGGGAAAGAAAGTATCAGACTATGGTATAATGAAAGCAAAACATGATTTAGGATATTAATGCAATTAAATTGCAATAAGTAATAAAAAATTGATCAAACTATACATATATAGCAACACTTCTCAAAAAAGTTGGGAGAGGGTGACAAAATGCTGGCAAGGCAAGTCTAACTAAAACAGCTGAAGGAACAATTTACAACTAAGTAGGGTAATTAGTAACAGGTCAGTAACATGACTGGGTATAAAAGGAGCATCTGAACAGAGGTTCACCATTCTGCAAAAACCTGTCTACCAAATTGTGGAACAATTTCGGAATAATGTTCCTCAACGCAAAATTGTGAAGAATATCTCATTAGCTACACTACATAATATCATCAAAAGATTAAAAGAACCTTGAAATCTCTGAGCGCATGGACAAACAGTCTAAAATCAATACTGAATGCACATGATCTTTGCGGCCTCAGGCAGCACTGCATTAAAAACAGACATATCTACCTCATGGAAGTCTCTGCATGGGCTCAGGAACACGTCCAGAAATCACTGTCTGTGAACAATTCTTTTTTTAATTTACATTTTACAAAGTGTCCCAACCTTTTTGGAACTGGGGTTGTATCACACTATATTAAACTGCAGAACTCATTAACAAGGTGCTTATGTGGATTCTTTTTTAATTATGGGCTCTGAAACTGAGAGTGCCCTGCATGGAAGCTCTTACTCGTCAACAAAAGCCTCCTTATAGCTCAACTGAGGGTGCTATGTCCACAACAGCAAGAGAGGTTTAATAAGCCAGTAAGTTAAATTGCCCTGTACAAATCCAACTTCAGTAGAATCCAAAAATGAGCCAGGATAATAGACTTCTGTGAGGTGGCATGCACTGCTGATCTGGCTTGATACTAACTGTGTGGGAGTGGACAGTGAAGTACAACCAGCAGCACGAAATGCTCTCTTTCACACAGCACTGGTCATGACAGGCTTCCGTATGCCGCAGTGCAAGGATTTGATTTCACTTTTATTAAGCAGTAAATGACAACAGAGATAAAGTTTGGGAGGGGTAGGCATGAGTTGGATTTTAAAAACTATCATGCACTAAAAACACTTCATACAAAGTTATGTCCACGATTCCATTGATGAAATGTGCACAACTGGCTTCATAAAGTCTAAAATATTTAACAAAGTACATCTCTATTCCTTACCATCTGTCCCATCTAGTCAACATCTGCATAGCAGTAACTAATGAAAGTGTTGTTGAACAAGTCGAGCAGTCTTGGATACAACCTCTATTAGCTGTGTTCTTTACTATGAAATATTATTATGAAAAGAGTTACAGCTGGATTAGATTTTGAAAGTTCTGAGGTCTGAAATAGTTGAAAAGCATTATTAATCGTGAAACCTGGGGACTATTTTACTAGGAAATCCCAGATTAAAGAAAAAGCAAGGTTTGATATAACCTGGTCAGCATAAAGAGGCAGGGATATGTCAAGATAGTATAAGTAATTCTGGTACAATTCACATTCAGGTTTCAGAGCCCTCTGGAAAATTCACCTGCACCAAACTTCACACCACGTGGTTTTCTGGGTTTTTTTTGGACCCAGCAGTCTGCACACATTTGCCAGGTCAAAAAAATCTACATTCAGGTAGCCGGTGAGAAACTCCAGTGACTGTAACAACACCTGTCACATTATTAACTAGAAGGGCATCCAGGGAGTGCAAACCTCCAACAATTTAAAAAAATAAATAAATGGAGTGTTACTTTGGCCATACTCCACCCCTCCAAAAAGAAATCATGAAAATCTGTTTTCGCATAAAGAACTAAACAAAAACAAACAAATCAAATCATTGGCAACAAACACATAACCTCCTTGCAGGAAGTTATTATAAAATAATGGGGGTTGCAATGTTACAATAATAAGTGTTTTAATGCAGCAAAAATTAAAAAGCAGAAAAGATAAGAACATGGAATAACAGAAAAGTGTCCGACTGGAGTGACTAGGCTTTTGAGTCAAGGCTAAGTTCAACCATGATAAGCAAAAAAAAAATCCCGTGTTAATCTGCGACCTAGTTTTTGTAAAATCCCCCAACACACACATCCCAACTGAAATACCTCCATTTTGGTACCTTTTTAAATTACAAAAAAATGTTATGATCACGATATAACCATTTATATCAGCCAACTGAATTTTGTGAACATCAATGATTTAGCAGAACTCAAGATACAAACCTATAGATATAGTGTTTTTGCCTCATAAATAGATCAATGAAGAGCCTGTATAATGTAGCATGACACAGTGCTAGCTTAATGCAATATTACTGACAGCAGTAGGAGATAGAGGTCCAACTTTATTAATTCAAAACTAAAGTAAACAGCAAGAACATACAGAAAACTTGAACAAAACACCATGAACAAAAGCAAAGGAAATACGACTAGAATAACTAGAGCAAAGAACAAAAACAAAACATGCAATCGTAGCACTGGAGCTCATAAACCAGTGCCCAACATGTTAATGGGAAATGTCTGACGAACCAGAACTGGCCACAGGTGTGCACAAGACCATGGGAGTGCCCCCTGGCTGCCTGGTGTCTATATGTTCTATCATGTTTTTTCCCCATCGAGTGTCATGTGTGCAGAATATAAAAAGTGATAAATATCTCATAATAATAGCAATAATAATAATAATAGATATTATTATTTGTTACACATCAGAAGCCACCATAGCTTCAATGTTTTATGTTTTGTGTGTTCCTGATACATCGCCATTCCCCATTCATCAGGTTTTATGTTGTTTTCCACAGAGGTGATATCAACAACTGCCAATCACACACCTTTTCACATTATCTCTCTCTACCCGTCTCTCTCTCGATCACACACTTGCACACACACACACACACGCGCGCACACTGCTTCTTCTTAACCCACAGCGGCGCTGACAGATTTCTGACAGGTAGCACAGTGTGTGTGGTTTGAGATTTGCTCTGTTGATCAGCAGTGCATTACATTTGTTTCATCCAGATGACATGGCCAACTCGGTTTACACAAAATCAGAGTCACTTCTGATGTGTGACGCATAAATCGTCCTTGCAGAGAATATGCAGCTGTCATGAGCAGATTTTCATTTCTGACTCCAGTCTCTCAGGTCACTTTTTACCTAGCTTTTATGATGCAACATGTAAAAGCCTTTTCTTTTATCACATTAAATACCATTAAGTGAGACCCGTGAGGTGAAAGTGAGATTAATCCTATACTATTTTACTGTATAAATAAAAACAATAACCAAGACTGGGAGCAATCAATGTCAGGCCAGTGATCCTGATATACAATGACCCTTTAAAAGCTCTTCGATAGTAAGAATAAAGACTTAATATCACTGCTACTTTTACATTTCATTTAGAGGACACTATCTACATTAATCTCATTTGTAAGAACAACCATCTTGAAAAGTTTATTTATTAATTAATATTCTAAAATATGAGCTTTGGTTCATTTCTCAAAAAAGATGTCCTTGTTCACCTGTAGAATGTTCTATAAAACGTTGATAACCACGGCATAGAGGACTCACAGGCCAACTGAGCAGTGATTATGTTGTGGAATAACATAATAAACTGTGATAATACACAATGATTGTGCTTTATTACTTTTTTTTGCCAAAAACAGCTTTTTCTGAGGTATTATCGCTGTGGTTTTTGGGTCAATTTATCAGTAAACAAAATCCTGACTCCACCTATGGGCAGATTTCCCCCAAACTTGGTGGAGATACTACCTTACCTGAGTCCCAGAGGTTATCTGGTTTTGAAATGCATGAGTCCATGGTCAAGGTCACTTTGAAACAAATGTCAAGAGACATGCTGTTACTATGAAACATAAATTGAAAAAAAAAAACATGTCATAAAACCTTAAATTGAAAGAATTTTGTTGCTGTTGATCATGTTCACATACCAGAGAACACAATGTAAGACAAGCACATGAGTATTTAATACTAGTACCCATATAGGGTCTATTTGCTTTATCATCCATACCGCATTGTGGCAGCACCTTGTGCTCTAGTTGTTATTATTATAAAAAAATTTATTTATTATTATCATAATTATTATTATTATTATTATTATCATAATAATTATTATTATTATTAATATTAGTTAGTAGTTATACTTATTACTTTTAATACCACCAGTTTCCATCCTGACCGTCTTTTCTCCCTTTTCACCTTTTTCTTTCCATCACTGTAGACACATACATGTCTGACTAACGTGCTGAAATGTCCCAAGAAGGCATTTACCAAAGTGCAAACTGGCTCTGCTGATGCTCTGATTAATATCTGCCAACCTATTCCTCTAGTGAACATTTCGAAATGATGTTTTCCCTCATGCTGTCACAGGAGTGACACTGAGTCTCATGAATATTAATTTCTTCATTTATCTTCAGTAACTGCTCTATCCTCTTCACGGTCATGGAGGATCCCGAGACTATCCCAAGGACCCCAGAGCATAAGGTGGGAATACACCCTGGATTGGTGTGTATTCACACACACAGGCCCACACACACAAACACACAATTTTGCAAGCAGAAAAATCATTTTGACAGTAACAGCCAGAGGTTTGCTAAGGTAAGGTGGGGAAAAAGAGAGCGCTTTCAGGGCATCAGTTATAACAAGAAAATTGAAAAACACCTACACAAGTGTCTGCTATTCCAGATTGATGAATTGAGTGCCTATCCGATATTAATGTGCTCTTTTCTGTTTTCTCACAGCCATACTCAGAACAGTTAGCTCATTTGATACAGTTTGTTACAACACACATTCTAATACAAACTAAAAACAGTAACTCCATATAAAACCATTTAGTGGAACTGTCAAATGTTTACTGTTTGTATTATCCTGCAACAAAAATGGAGATTTGCGAAAGCTGTACCTTTGCTGAAGGAAGCCTATGAGGGGTGCAACACCTGACCCCGGTCCTACCATCACAATGGGAACTTTGGGGTCAGAGGGTAAGTGGAAGGTGTTGTTGAGACGAGGACCAATGTGGACCTGAGAAAAGAAAATACTTTATATTGATGTCTCAGAGCTTTGCTTTATTTAAAATGACTGCATTCTTCAACACAATACATAATTGAATTATAATTAACTTTGACATTTCTCCACTATCTACATGGACCAGACTCAGTTTCCTTCAAATTCCTAAGCTACTCAGCACTAGCAGTGTGATAATACAGTATACAGACACACAACTGTATATTGTCCTTTTAAAATAAGAAAAAGCTATGGAAGTTATGGAAGAAATAAACGACAGTGATGTGATGAAACAAACCACCATGACACTGATTATTTTCCTATTCCTATTTCCTCATTCTTTTTTTTTTTCAATTAAAGTTAATAATGCAAAAATTACAGCTAGACATGTTTCAAGAACAGTTAAAAATCCTCTGTCCTAATGACTACCATGTCGAAAAATTTGTCTCAGACTGTTATAGGCAGCCTATAACAGGCCTAAAGGTTAGAGAAGTCTGTTTGGGCCTGAAAAGCTGCTGGTTCAATTGCTGGAAAAAATGTGTGTGGGCAGAGGAGCAAACAGCCCCCTCCCCTCCCTACACTTTTACAGCTGAAGTGCCCTCCAGTAAGGCACGTAAATCCCAACTGCTGGCCACTGCTTCGAGTGGGTGTTCACTGCTTTGGATGCAGCCTACATTTCCTTAATAAAATATCTATAGTAAAAAAAAAAAACAAACAACAACATAGGGCAGCACGATGGTGCAGCGGTTGGTACGTCTGCCTCACAGTAAGAAGGTCCAAGGTTTAATTCCAAGGCTCATGGCGTTTCTGTGTGGAGCATTGTGTTGGTGTCGCTATATGTCATCATCCTGCATAATCTCAAGGCGTCTCACCATAATCTCTCGCTACGATGGCTACCCCCACAATCAACTAGAGGCATTGGAAATCAATACATTTTACTCCAAAACCTTTTTATAATGCCGTTTGTTACAAAGTTATATCTGCAAACCTGTTTATATTGAAATGTGAAATATTGCTCTCTGTTGAAAAACTGTGTATACGATAGCTCGTCTTTAAAGTTTGTATAAAGTGCTTTTTACCTTTAAAAAGAAGAGGACCTTTGTTGGCATGGCATTTAATTGAATTGTTAGGATTTCAGAATCACTGACCATGGCAACTATGATTGTTTGTCCAACACTTTCAGTCAAGAATTCGCCACTCAAAATAATGTCTATATTATCCCCTAGATAGTGAACCAATCAGACTGCATTGTTCCCATGTAGTACATACTAAATGCTAAATTGATGTAAAGTATCAGTTGCCTATTTTGGTGTAGTAAGTTTCTGAACGTTTATTAACAGAACATAAAAAAACTGTTATCAAATACTATCTAACTAATGAAAAATTATGCTTGCTAGCTAAGCTTGCTGGCATTTATACATGATACATTAGCATGGCTGTGTACACCGTGAATACTGGGCCAGGATGCCAGCAGTTTTGGACACAGATAATGACCTTTTAAGTCAGTTTATAATCAACCTTTTACCATCCAAATCCATGCGAATTTTTACTATAGAAACAAAAACATACTTTTTACATGCACATTAATAGATCTTTAAACAATGGGTGACCAATAAGTGGAAAGCTAGCAAAGTAGATGGTAGATGATCATTGTGATGTCAGATGATGAAAGGTAATGACTGGCTGATCAGATTTAACCTGTGGATCCAGTGACACCTGTCGCTCTGCAAATTCAGTACATGCACAGTGTTTGTGTGACATCCTGAAATCCTTCTTATTGGATTATCCAATCATCTTCTTTTAAATTAAGCCCTTCAAGGATTCATCACAATCTCATGGTGTATAGAGAGGTGCTGGTGCACTAACCTTGGGCAAGTCTAAATAAGTGCCACTCTCTCGTGAAGCCTGTTTTATTCCATGTGGCTCAATGATGGCAGAAACATGATCCGCGAGCCATCCTGTACACAGTCCCGTCCTCTCTGGATGCTCTGAACATTCCGGAAACTTCACAACGCTGAACACAATATGGACCTTTCCAGGGTGGTGAAGACTTGAGCTGCACAAGAAAACAGAAGGTTATAAGTAGAGAACCTTCCGCTTGCATGCTGTACATCATTCAGTCTAGTTGCGTGGAACCCTGCTGACCAGACGTTAATATTTCAGTGGCCTAATGTTGCTGCCGGACAGGAAAAAAAACCACCGCAGCATCATTACACTCCATCATAAGCATTAGTGTAGACGTGGAGCCTCACAGAAAACAAATGAGCACATCGAACACTTCGAAATGCAGCATCCTCACCCTCCGTTGATAAGAATAAATGGGTTCAGTGCCAGCATGAGGCCCAAAGGATATTGTATATTTAAGAATGATTCACATAGCCCTAAATAATAGTGTAATACATTTCATGTGTGTCTATATTAAGAGAACATTTTTTCATCACAATTAAAATGTATACAACATTCTTCTCCCTCCAAATCAGTCAAGATATGTTTGTAGTCTGGAGGCATGTATAACTACCAAGTTACAAATCAAACATTTACTTGTTCATGACTAACACTACACCAATCAGCCATAAAATTAACACCACCTGACTGGTCTGTGGCTAGACAGCTCCATACACGGCAAGCTGCAATGTATCACAATTTAAGTCAAATAATGCTATATTTCTCATAATTCACTGACTATGGATAGAATAAAATGCTTATTCTACTCACTCAAATCAGATATAACCGATAGCCGGCTCTTCCCGCAGCACCTCGCCAGGCTATCAGCACATATCTGATTCAAGTTTGTGGAATAGCAGTTAATCATTCGTTCATTCTTATCTATAAAGAAATAGACAAAAACACATCACAGTGATACAAACAGTCATATCAGACACCTAAAAATGGGAAAGTGGAAACTTCCTCAGCACATACTACATAAGGATCACTCCAATAAAAACTTGAGATGTTGCCTGAAGTCTGAAGGCAGGTCTGTAGGTTAAAAGTGGACAAAACTGTGTTTTACTGCCTGTAACATTACACTGACACCTAAATCCAGAAACAACAAATATATTTATTGAAAATGACTAGGAAGTAATTTCATTTCCTTTTTTAATATTTCCTAGAATATTTCTGCACTAATTACATTGGGCAAGAAACCAGTTATACAACTGCTTAAATACGTCTAAAACCTTCCTTGCACTGTGTAATTTCTTCAGGCGATAAAAGGGCTGTTTATAATCAGCTCCAGGCTGTCAAAATGTCTGAGATTCTCCTGCACCACTCTCAGAATCTGGGAATAACCAAAACATTAATAACGATCTTTACATGTGATTGAGATAACTGAATAAGAAAAACCTATTTCAGTAAAAGCTGTAGTTTATAGAACAGAGATTACACCATGGGTGGCATGGTAGTGTAGTGGATAGCACTTCCGCCTCACAGTAAGAAGGTTCTGGGTTCGAGTCTTGCAAGTGCTTGGGTTTCTCCCTTCGTTCATAAAAAAGACATAACTCCCAGAGACATGCACATTAGGCTAATTGGATATTCACAATTGCACCTAGGTGTGAATGTAAGGTTGAATGTTTGTGGTTTGGCAAGCTATTTAGGGTGTACCTCACCTTGGGCTCCATAATTTTATAATAAATTTAAGAGATGAGATTACACGTGAAATATTGTCTCAGGCCACAGCACACATATTTCTATTTTAATTTGTAAATGAATAATTTTTTCAACTTACAACAAACAGTGTGATTGGTCAATGACAATTAAAGTGACTGTATGACACTTTGTATTTGCCAGACCCTTCAAATTCATAGATTTGCCAGACCCTTTACTGAAGATGAACCAATATGGAGTTGGAATAATTCCAGAAGTCTAAATGCAATAATCTGACTTCGTGATTATTTGGATTTTATATAAAATTTTATATTTTAACTAAATTAAATCTAAATTAAAATCTTGAATCTAAGAAACCTAAATGTCATGCTGTAGGGTGCATGAATAGATGAATAGTACAAGTATACTGAATTTCATTTTTTCAAGTGTCTATCAAGTCATATTTTTTCTTTCAAAATAATTTCTTGCAGGAAAAAGCAATGGAACAACACAAAAGTCTTTGCTTTCTCTGAAAAGGCCAGGTGATCTTATGGATTTGTCCTAAATACAGAAACTCTTTATTTTCCATCTTCTAAATGGGACAGACTTCTTCTCAGATGTTTGCGTGCTGTCCAAATATTCTGCCTATTTAGATAACCTTGGCCTAAATGGAGCAGAAGGCTGTGAATGCTACGGTAAATAGAATGTTCAAAAACAGGGGATTGTTACCTTGCGGCTGAGTACGCTCTCGGCTGAAGCTTCGGAAAATGTTCTGTAAAAAAGCAGAGGGCATGAGGTCACAGATACTGACATATGGAGACAGCATTAAGGGCATTTCACATTACTGTAGGCATCATGTTCAAGATCATACTTTTAAAAAACACTTCAAATACACAGCTCTGCTTTCTTTAAAAACTTAGACTCGATCCTTGTACTTTGTTTTGATGCCACACTGCTGATTATAAAACCAACAAAAACCATGATGCTGCCACAGCTATGCTATGCTAGGAGTCCAAGAGAGTAAGAGAAAGGGTAGCATACACTTTTTTCTCTGCCAATCACAGTGACACTAAACAATCATGAGCTCAGGCATGCAAATATGGGTGGATAGTGCTCTACTCCAAGTGTGTAACACCACTCCAGAATTTGTATGAGCAACAGTTTGAAAACATGCAGCTGGTGGTGACCTTTGCCCTCCCTGGTTGGTAGCTGTCATGCGGTATGTAAGAGCGGTATGATGTGTGGGAACTGAGGAGGGGAGGAGACCCTGGTTCTTCTCAAGTTTACTGTCTCATATCTTCACAAGCTTCTTGCCTGTTCATCAATGAATGGAATCTACATTCAGATATTTATATTTTTATCAATACATGTATATCATATACACAAATGGAAGTGAAATGATCCAGCAATCCAAGATTTTGTTTTAACTTTTTAAACATCTAACAAATGCCTGTTATAAAGTCTTTTTAAAAAAAATCAAAGGTTGTGACCTATTTTTGGATTTAAGAATTAAAAATCTATGGAACTACGGTATGGTGGCGTAGTGGTTAGCGCATTCGCCTTTCAGCAAGGGGGTCTTGGGTTTGAGTTCTGGGCTCCGCGAGGACATTTCTTTGTGGAGACTGCATGTTCTCCCCATGCTTGTGCAGGTTTCCTCCGAATACACTGGTTTCCTCTCACACTCCAAAAACTTGCACATTAGGCTCATAAGCTACTCTAAATTGGCGCCTGGTCTGAGTGTGTATGGTTGTGTGGGTGCTGTCCCTGAGATGGACTGGCAAGTTGTTCAGGGTGTGCCCCGCCATCGCATAGAAATAGGCTGAAATAGGCTCCAACTCTGGACTGTGAGTTAAGCCCTATATAATACGGTAAGTGGTGGTAATGGTTAGTCCACATGGCAGGAAGATCTACAGTGTATAGACAAATAAGACAGTCGCTTGTGTTTAATGAGTCGTTTAGGCTCTGGGCTAATGATCAGAAAGTCATGAGTTCAAGTCTCAGTGCTGCCAAGCTAGGCCCTTGAGGCCAGCTTGATGCTAGATCATGACCTGGGCTCTGACACCGGCCTCCTAACAAGCTAGGGAGTGTGAAAATGAGAATTTCACTGGACTGTACTCGTTTGTGTTGGGACTGATCAACTGATACAACCTGCAACATTTCTGCATCACAGCTTCCATAGTGAACATGTCAGCAGGATGATTGGGAAGTTGCATGAAGATATCAACAAGTGTGTGAGTGTGTGTGTTCATGTTCATGTATGGTACTCTGTAATGTAGTGTACTCCCACCTCACATCCAGCATTCCTGGAACAGGTAATAGATCTACTGTGACCTTGACCCGTTAATAAATGATCCTGTCTATGGTACAATAAAGGCTATTTATTTATCTTTATCTTTCAGGGAAATATTAAATATTTGCCTGATAGGTCTCAGCCAAACCCAAACCAACCCCAGAGCCATTGATATTTAATTGAAGAAAAGGAACAAATTGCATTTCATGTGATTTTACTGCCACCTAGTGGGTCAGCAAAAACATTTTCAAAAACATGCAATAGGCCTGTCTATGCTTTTTACTGTTACTTTAGCTTGATGTGAATGTGTCTGACTCTCTACCACAGTGGTAACCAACCCAGGTCCTGGAGACCTACTTTCCTGCAGGTTTTATCTGCAACCAAAATCTCACAAATCTTTTTAGCTTAGATCACTGATTAGATGGTCAGGTGAAGATGATTAGAGCTGGAGCCAAAGTCTTTGTGGGGGTAGATCTCCAGGAACAGGGTTGGTGACCAGTGCTCTACCAGATACCCATATTGAAAAATAACTATAGAGTCCAATTGAAAAAATGGCTTGCTTTCATCTGATAGTCAGCTCTGTGGTATTTCTGATGGTTTATCCTTTTTTACAACAAATGCAGTTTTCACAAGTGAAACACATGGCACAATCCAAGAGTAGATATTCAGAGCTATTGATCAATCAGTCAATCAAACAAAACACACCTGGGCAACAAAAAAAAACACCTGTCAATCATATGTTCCAATATTTCTGATCAATCAAAAAATGTTGGTTTCATACAAATGGTGCCATGTTTGAAATTATTTTAACATATCTATATATTCAAATATGTAAATATTTTGGGAAAAAATGATCCATCATCTTATATTTATCTTTTGATCTCAAACCCAAATATCTTCAGTGTATTGCAAAATAATAATAATAATAATAATAATAATAATAATAATAATAATAATAATAATAATAATAATAATAATAATAAAAAACCTTGCTTTTGTCATACTTTCAGATGGGAATATAACCATTTTCCATCTCTGAAATCATTATACAAATTTATTAACTAGGGTATTAGGGACATTATTGCTCCAGAGTGCACCCCAATATTCCAATTCACTTCTTTCAATTCCTTGTTTCCTTTCTTTGCTTCATAGCTTCTCCCTCTGAGGGCATCTCAGAGGACAAGAGGAAAGGACGCAATGAAAGGAAATAAGGACAGAATGAAATTAGGACAAATATACTTCATAAATGAGACATCTACACTCACTGAAGCATCGATGTAAAAAGTAATTTTCCTTACTAAAGACATGCACAGATCTGTATAGGTTATATGTGATATGTTGTGACTATCCACTGAAGAAAAAAGTGCAAACATGGCACATGTTCATCATACATTAAAACAAAGTTTAATCTATATATCCAGTTTTTAATATGCATATTTTGCAGGTATAAGTTAGGCCTATTTTTATGGAATTATGAGAGATTTTTGCAGAGTATAGATCCTCAGCAAGTGCATAACTACACTGATATATAGGTGCAACATGCATTAGCAAACACACCAAATCCAGTAGTTGAATGAGTGAATGAAGTGGTGAATGAATCTGGAATATCCTTTTTCATTCAAGATGAGTCTGCTCCTTAAGGGAAATTAAACCCAAACTTAATAAAAGCTTGCATACATTGTACACGTCTTTGCACAGTAAAATGCACTATGGTTATTACAAGCATTTTCAAGTAAAACACACAGGGGGCAACACTGTACTGAGAAAAGTTGAATGTGACAGTAAGTATGTGAAACGGAAATAATTTGCATATGAATAAATGGCATACCACTTATTCATGAAAATGTGCCAAAGTTTTTTGATGTATTTGAACAGAAGACTGTATTATGTGTATATGTGCATAGCTTTATTTAATTTTTATTTAATGATTAATAGTTTATATAATTGTACTAGTTAATTTAATATCTGTACACTGTATTCTGTCTTATATGAAGTGACAGATTCATGTCTTCTTCTTGTGATTCTACGCACTCATGAGTCTTTCAAATTGGCCAGTGCATGCTATCAAATGGATTTTAGCAGATTGTGAGTAAAAACACCTGAAAATTAAAATATACATATGTTCATGTGTAACAAGAACGTTTGGAAGGTTTGTCTTTCATTTCACTTTAAAGGGCAGACAATTTAGACACAGTGACCTTTAAATAATCAGTGATGATAGATTAACTGACCAATAAGAAGGCTGAGAGAAGGCGTGCAGGATGGAAATGCACGCAAAATGTCCAGTATACACACGCTGGGGTTTCTCACGAATCTGTCATATTCTGCAGCTCCCTCACGGCTACACAACTCCTGCAGTCGTCTCTTTTCCTGAGGTTTCGGTGTGCACTCCACCAGAGATCGCAAAAAGGCCTTGAAAAACACACACACACACACACACACACACACACACACACACACACACACACACACACACACACACACACTCTTAGCCATAAACTGCAAAGACTATCAGTCAAAATATACAGTTTATACTGTATTTCTACAACCCAGAAGCAAATCATTAGTTCCGCTGAGGGAGGGATGGCATCTGCATATGTCATTTGTGGGTGGGTGAGGCATGTGATTCCTCACTATTGACATTTAAAAAAAAAAAGTAAAAATAAATAAACAAATATTTAAAAAATGTTTAAAACAATGCAACAGTGAATCAAAATTTATTATTATTATAGTAAATTTGGTCTTAATCATCTGAATCTTTAGGTGTTTTGAAGTCGCTTTTCCTTTGTTTTAATTTTTTATATTATTTTAATTTTTTATACTATATTCTATGAAGGAGGCATGGCTATTGACTCTGTCAGTCCCAATCAATGGTGTGTGGCCTCCAACTTCCTCACTCATCCATTCACTCATTTGCCGAACCACTTAATCCACAATTAATTAATTTACTCACACCTTCTGGCAATTAGGAGCAGCCACTAAGCCTAATGTGCATGTATTCGGACTGTTAGGAAAAGCTGGAGAACCCAACAGAAACCTATGCAAGCATGGGGAGAACATGCAAACTCCACACAGAAACACCCTTGCCAAGCCCAAGACTCGAATCCAGGACCTTTTCTTCTTGCTGAGTGGTGGACGTGTTAAGCAGAGCATCACCATGCTGCCCACCTTCAACTCATAAATGCTAAACTTGGCAAAAATTAATATTATACTGTTTGAATGATATTGTCCTGTAGTGCAATGACTCTGAATCTTCTACACTGCCCAGAATTTACCTGTTTATTGAGTGAAGGAGGTGTGGCCTTCCATTCCTCAAGTCCAAACCTTTTTATTAAACTTACACTGCTATTACTTAACTACAGCGAATCATAGTTTTTCTTACCTCCTTTAGTACTGAATCATTACAGCTGTTTTCTGATTCACTGAATCACTGCTTACAATGTGTTGTTTGCTCGACCAAATATGAATAAAAGTGTCTATAAAGCATTCTAAAGCATTTTTTTGTGTAATCCTTGAGTAAAATTACCTTTTTGGGTATACTCCTGATCTCCAAGCACCAGGTCAGGAGATACTGTAGAGTACACTTTTCTGGGATGTAAGGAGGAACTCGAGCACCTGCCAATGCACAGAAATAAAATGTTTTATATAAACATAAATTCTCGTAAATGGGTTATTCTCTGAAACTGGATTCAATTTAATCATTCACATTTTGGACCTAATATTTTACAAAAGCTAAGAATTAAAAGATCCACCCCTGCCCAAAACATAGCACATGGATACATACAACATGTCAGACAAAATAATTCGGATACATTCAGCAAAGAAAATCTAGAAATTTTTCGGCAAAATTGTTTGCAATTTGTGGATGATAATTGTGACAATTGTATCAAATCAAAGTGCAAATAGTAGGGCTTGCAAAAAAGATCTTGCATTTAAATTCATATCTATTCTATTAGTATTCTGTTTTTACTGTGTAAACACACACACACATTATATATATACACATTCACATTCTTTTTAGTTTATGTATATATATATATATATATTACTTTACTTGTATAGTTTTTTTCTTACTTTATATTTTATCTTAATGTTAATTTTATGTGCAATATTTGTTCCTTAAGTGCAATATTGAGGGGGCTCTGAGTCCAAGAATTTCACTGCCAGTAGTGATGTTTCATTGTTACTTGTGCATGACAAATAAACATGAAACTGAAACTCTTAACTTGAGAATCACATATCAATTTTCTAAAACAGCGGTGTCCACGGCCGTTACACTGGGGCTGGGGGGTGTTTAAGGTTCCATGTAATGCTGTTCGCTGTACAACTGAGTGACCTCCTGAAGTGTATTTATTTCACGTAGACAAGCTGTAATTAATTTATTCACCACAAACAAATAGCATGAATTTCTTGTCCATACATGAATGAATTTGAATATGAATTTTGTGTTACATATGGATTTATTCCTGTTTGTTACTAATAAAAGTGCAGTTATGTGCATGAAGTTCTCTCAATGCTTTGGAACAATGGTTCGTGAATTTATTGTCAATACAGAGGGGAATAAGCTGCACTACATTGAAATTCAGGGGATTGTGAATTTTTTACCCCACTGCCACACTTTACTAGTTTCAGGGAGTGACCCAAATAAAATAACTTCCTGCACAATGCAATACATACAGCACTGTCCAAAAGTCCTTCCAGAAAGAAACCTTTCTGTTTTGTACAAATTTTGTTATTTTAGTTATTTATTTTATGAACTCCCCTCCTCGAATCGCCACCTTATCGTGGTGGAGGGGTTTGCGTGTCCTAATGATCCTGGGAGCTATGTTG
>JAOUQZ010000025.1:7085737-7121527 GCA_028564935.1 Neosilurus hyrtlii
CTTAGGCTGCTGCCCCCGCGACCCGATCCCGGAACCAGCGGAAGAAGATGATGATGATGATGATGATGATGATGATGATGATTTTATGAACTGTACATTACCAAGTCTGTGCAAAAATATTATACCTTGGAGTAAACATTGCTTTGCCAAAATAAAAAAAGTGTCAGTGGAAAAAAAACCAAAATATTATATAAAGAAAATATTGATGGTTTTGCTGCAAGAAAAAGAATCAAGTGTGAGAGTCAAAGTCTCCAAAAGAACTGTGGCTGTTTCTGTGTATGGGAAAACAGATTCATTTATTTAATTAAGCTAATTTCTTTTTATAATATTAATATTTAAAGAAAGAAATACAAAAAATCTTTATGCAAAATATTGATTATGTTTTTTTATTACTATTAACATTGTAGTATTTTTCTTTTAAATAGAAATGTTGAATTTTATTATAATTTTATAATAGGAACTAGTATAGGGAAGAGTACCCTTCTTTTTGGTGTTTTGGAGCAGCTGCACATGAACAGAATGATTCTTTTTGCCATGTAATCCCAGTCTGTGAAGCAAATCGTCCACTTCTGTAGCTCTGTTTGGGCAGAGGAGGTCAAACGCATCACCTGGCTGGTAAGAAATATTCCTGCCCTGCAATGATGAGAAATCACAGCCTGTTTATTTGCATGCTCATGAGGAATGACAGTGTGCATAATGGCAATACTCCGTTCCCACTATCACAATTAGTGCTACGATTGACATCATGGTCGTGGTGATCCTGTCAGACCTTATCTTAGTGAGGTCAGTCGTGGCAATCGTGCTGCTCGCAGAAAGGTTCTGGACTGTTCAAAATTTTTCGACGATCAACACGATTATTGTCAATCCAGATCATATTGGATCATAACTAAGCACAACAGAACGCGTCTAATCATGCCTCCAAATCGTGGTGATCAGGATCAACCTTGGACAAAACAAACACCACGCTCTGTTGAGATGCACCGCGGTCTCCCACGATCTGACACGTACCATTGCTCACTACCAGACATGAATGACTCATGGGTTGATACGAGAACAACCCCTGGCAAAAAGTATGGAATCACCAGTCTTGGAAGATGTTCATTCAATTGTTTAATTGGTAGAAAAGCAACCAATCACAGACATGCCACAAAACCATCTTCATTTAACATTTCAACCCTCTGGCTTAATGAAACACACAAATAAAAAAGAAAGAAAATTGTAGTTTTACATATCAAACAGAGGAAAAAAATATGGAAACACCCAATTCTGAGTAAAATATTATGGAATCACCAAGCAAAAACACCACTAGCGCTTTGTTGCATCACCTCTGGTTTTTATTACAGCTTGGATTCTTTGATGCCTGGATTTAACTATTGACAAACAGAACTCTCCATCAAACAGGCTCCAACTTTCTCTTATTGCAGTTTCCAAATCAGCTTTGCAGGTTGGAACCTTGGCATAGACAATTTTCTTTAATTAAAAGTGGACCATTTTCTTTAAAACATAGACATGCCATTGACATTATATGTCTTTCTTGAAGGAAAGTGTTCACGGCTTTTGCTCTATGGCACGATGCATTATCATCCTCAAAAACGATGTCATCATCACCAAACATCCTTTCAAATGATGGAAAAGTGCTCAAAATCTCCATCTCAATAAAAAGAAAAACTTGTGCATTTATTAAGGATGTAATGACTGTCATCTCTCCCATACCTTTACCTGACATACAACCCCGTATCATTAATGATTGTGGAAATGTTTTCTTCAGGCAGTTGTCTTTATAAATTTCATTGGATCGTTACCAAACAAAAGTTCCAGCATCATCACCCTCCCAATGCAGATTCATGATTCATCACTGAATATCACCCTCATCCAGTCATCCACAGCCCATGATTGCTTTTCTTCAGCCCACTGAAACCTTGTTTTTTTTCTGTTTGGATGTTAATGATGGTTTTCGTTGGCTTTTCTGTATGTAAATCCCATTTCTTTCAGGCGATTTCTTACAGTTCGTTCACGGACATTGACTCCACTCTCTGCCCATTTGTTCCTCATTTATTTTGTGCATTTTCTGTTTTCAAGGCATAATGCTTTAAGTTTTCTATCTTGACACTTTGATGTCTTCCTTGGTCTTTTACAACCTTCCCATTTGATTTGTGCTTGGTCCAGATTTTAGACACAGCTGACTGGGAACAACCAGCATCTTTTGCAGCATCCCGTGAATATTTACCTTCTTCAACAAGTTTTATAATCCTCTCCTTTGCTTCAACTGACATCTCTCGTGTTGCAGCCGTGATTTATGTCAATCAGCTCGGTCCAACAGCTCACTAAGGTGAGCCAGAACTGTTTTCTAACTGCAGATGTAATCGGATACAGGTGTTTGTTTTAGAACTGCAAAGTACACAGTGAATCCATAATATTTTCCTCAGAATTGTGTCATTCCATATTTTTTCCTCTGTATGATCTGTGAAAACTGTTGCAATTGGCTACAATTTTCTTTCTTATTTTATTTTTGTAAGTGTTTCATAAAGCCAAAAGGTTGGAATGTTAAATGAAAATAGTTTTTGGCATATCTATGATTGTTTTTTCCCTCTACACAATTAAACAACTGAATGAACATATTCCAAGAGTGGTGATTCCATACTCTTTGCCAGGGGATGTATACGGAGAACAAAACAATAAAATAACCAAGAAATTGTTCCTTCACCCCAGAAACAAAAAATTAAAAAAGGAAGTAAAATTATGACAACACCCTCCTTCACCTCCTCCTTTCCCTCCACCAAATATGGGAGTAAATAAATAAAAAATCCTTCTCCCTTCCCTCCCCAACATTTTTATTTAAAAGAGCATCAAGTTGGGTTGATCCCCTATTTGATTCTAATAAAACATGAACCCCCAAAAATGTTACGATGAACTCAAATTTAATACAGATTGGAAAATGAGGCATACGATGAAAAAACAGAAGCAATTTTATTTGGCCAACTACCTTAAATTCAGGGGACATTAACCGTAACAGGTTAAAAACCAAGCAGATATCATCCTTCTTTAAGGTTACGTTTTATTTCATTTTATTTTCTTCCTTTTTTTCGAGAGAAAGGGGAATGCATTTAAACATCTCTCTCTCTCTCTCTCTCTCTCTCTCTCTCTCTCTCCCTCCCTCCCTCCCTCCCCATGGCTGGTGGTCACTCTTAAACCGGATCATAAAAGACATCACAACCACATTCGGGTCCTGATGATCATATCACAACGTATGTGAACGTATCTGAACGTACCGGATCATCCCAAATCGGGGTGATGAGAAAATGTCCAATCATGGATTCCATAGGGGCAATCCTATCAGAACGTTCTGATTGTATCTGAACAGGAGACCAGATCGTTTCACCTGAAATTGACCAATCATGACCATATCGCATCCAAGGACAGCACATTGTACCAGAACGTATCGACTCGCATCGCCTCGTATGCAACAATGACGTTTCAGAAAAATCAGCTACGAATGGCAGGAATAACTGTTTAACTTTTTTGGAACAATTATAACTGTCATCATTTAATTTACAAAAATATCTACATGTTTAGATGCACCTGTCACTCATTAACTCATTAACTGTACACCATCGTTTTCTGTACACCAACTATCACGTGTTGTGGTGGCTCATGGAGACAACATTTTTTGTCAGTGATACACTGCTCATTTTAGTATATCACTAGAAATTCAGGATGGAAATATCAGAAAAACAAACCTTAATATCGAGCTCCAGCAAGATGACAGGTTTCACCGCATCATCCCGAGTTAAACAGACAGCTCTTGAAATTGGCACTTCATGAAGGCTTTGTGCAGCATGGTGAATATCCTCCTACAGGAGAAACACGTTTTATCAGAAACATAAAATATGTGTCAGGTGTTCTCTGATTGTGTATCAGGCTAATTCACTAACAGTTAAATCAAGAGTCTCCTAAGTACTCTTTTACCAAATGCTGTCAAAAAATAACTGTGTCAAAAAACACTTTACGGTCAATCCATCCCTTCAATACCTTTCAGGTGAGCAGTGCGGATGGTACTGTGGCGCGCCGATTTTCGCTCCACGGGAAATTGTGTGTGTTTGTCTGTCCATATTCCACAAGTGCACGCTCGGTCCTAGTAAGTTACTACCTTTCGCATGAGCTATATATTGTTCATGTCATTATTACTAGACATTTGAGAGCTAATGATAACTGTACTAAAGTCAAGCAGCATTACGACAATCATTACATTTACATAGTCAGGAACTTTCCAACAGGTCTAACGCCGGGATCTAATTGGATCATTAGAAGTTTGACTTCATCTTCAAGTTAGACAGAGCATGTGTGTGTCCAAAGACTCGGAAGAGGTACGTTTTAAAATTCGAAATTCTCCACTAATGACCTAGTAACTGTGGAGGAAAAAAATCAGGGGTATCAGGCACCACTGGGAGCGCTGTGTGTTTTGGACCCATGACCTGCATGTCAGAAATGTCAGAAATGTCATAATGTATCATATATTTGGTCCTCCATAAATCTTATGCAAATTGCTGGAGTTCCCGATTATGCACTCAGATTAATTATTGATCATTAACAGCATCAACATGAATATGAATACAGAAACTGTAATATTTGGAATGAGTGATTATATTTCTTTTATTTGAAGACATTTGAAATCCTGAAATGGAGAACTGACCAATAAAGTCATCTCTAATGAACTATATATTTAAATTGTTAATGATTATACCTATAGAAGACCAATTGTAAGATTTACTGTACTATTTGATTACTGGATTTAATTCACTGAGGTAAGATTATTTTGATTTATTTATCATTGCCTTGATTTTAATTCTGTATGATTCTACCTACATGGTCTTTTGTATTTTGTATTATTTGATTTTGAACTATCAATCTTTCAACTTTGCAATTGTTTTGATTTTATTTTTCTTTGTAAAGCACTTTCAGCAGCATTTTTTTGCATGAAAGGTGCTATATACGGTAAATAAAGTTTATTAATATATTATTATGATTTTCTTCCATTCCACTCTGTACAAAGATTGCTCGATGACAACACAATGTTCTTAGCTCTGGGAGCTCGACCATGTGGAGTTGAGCGAAGACCTTCGAGGTCACAGCAAGCAAGTGTAATTCCAAAAAATTAATGTCAGCAAACCGAAAAGATGGTTAACTTGAAGGTATAAAAGGAGGGGTCTTGATGAACCACTCAGTATCTAGGCATCAGTAATGGGTGTGAGGAGGAACATTGGGGAGCTACAGGATGCGTGAATGACTGTATGCTTTTCTTTTCCTGAAGGCTAAATAAACACGAGAAAAATGAATTTGGATCTCTTACAACTGGACATTTTTCGCCATGATGGTAGTAATGTTGTTAGAAGTATTAGCATAAACACATCATTCAGGTGATGTAACCTAACATTAGACCCGATAATACGACAAAGATCCAACATTATATATGCCAGTTAGTGCCATGTGAAGGGTCAGTGAACACGTCTGTTCGTGCCAACAGTCATTCACTCATTCGCCAAACTGATTACTCCTAGCAGGATCGCAGGGAGTCTGGAACCCAGCCAACTCTGGGCAAAGGTAGGGTATACCCTGAACAGCTCGCCAGTCTACTGCAGGACCAAAACACACACACCGGTCTGTGTTTTTCTAACACGTAGATGATTTCAGAAACATCTTACCTCTCCAGTAGGCACATCTCCCAAACACACCTCTAGGTAAGAAGGTGGAAGTGCAGGGACATTGAGCGAAGACTGAGAAAGCGGACCTATGGATCGAATTAAAGATGGCTCCAAAGGGGTTTCTGCATCCCGACTCTCAGTTTCAGGTTCCGGTTTGGATTTTCCTGCATCTGTGTCACTAATATCTAGTTGCTGAAGGCTCTGTGTAGATGATTCGAGTTTCTCCTGCACGGCCACAGATTGATGAGAGTGGCACAGAGAAATGTCACTAATGACAGCAGAGGAAGACATTTTGGTAAATATCTTCTTTAGAGCATCCCAAAGGCCATCAATCCATGGGTCCACCACTACTTCCAGCCTGAAGAGGAACAACAACTCACAGCTTTAAAATTTTTACTAAACGTCTACTGGGATTAATAAACTATTCTCGTACATCTTTCTTTGTCATAATGTTTCTAATCCAAGAAAGGGACCATATTCATCTTCTTATGTAATACAACACATAACTGAATCCTGCCATTGATGCTCATTCAGCCTGAAACTGCATAAAATAAAGTTTATACGTTTATAAGTAATGTAATATCCCTAATGCTTACCCTGTTCCATCATCAGCAAGCCCTGTTGCATAGAAATGATTTGCACCAAGTTCCTGTAGACGGCTGTCAATGGTTTTTCCACAGTTGCAGAAATTGGTATAGTTGGTGTCGCCCAAAGCTGAATAACACAAAAGATGAATATATTTATTCTCTGAATACAAAAAAAAATTCTTTATCATCAGCCCAACAACACCTGGACTACCTAAAAGTGCATAGTGCAGATGAGAGAAGTGATCAGGGGGCAGAAATTTCTTCTTGATCGTCCTCACAAATTTCAGTGCCGTATCTGGAGGTTCACCGTCTCCCGTCGTGGAAACAACAAAAACCACAGGGCCGTGTTCTTTCTCCAAATTGTACTGCAAAAACAAAATAAAAAGCAGCAATGTAATTATAGCTGCTTTCATTTACACTGTGGTCTGACGCTGCTGCCTGATTCATGGTGTCGCATATTATTATTATTATATTATTATTTCATATTTTTACTATATTAGGTATATTACATGATATACAATTAGAATATTATTATTTAATTACAGCTTATGATATGATGATAATACTACTTCACAAAATAACATGTCTAATACGATTTTATTTTGACAAAGTAACAGAATTACAGCATTGTTTTCCTTTGACAGTCACACTGTGACTGACAGGCCTCGACACACCTTCTACACTGGGATTGATCCCAAGGTTTTTAAAAGAAGTTGTACAATATACTGAATCTTGCAGCACATCCTACCTTGTCACCTTTGCTCAGACAGCTGATCTCTGCCTCAAAGCCATGCTCAGCAGCCTGATCGGCGAGCTGCTCGGCTATGGACTGAGCTTGACCTTTCTGCGACCCGTATAGTATCAGGAAGCGAGATGATGAAACCCCACAGGGCATGATAAAGTGGACACTGTGAACAGAAAAGCAAATGTATGCAAACCTTGCTATTCACTCATGGGTTATACACACACATCCCCAGTAAGTGGCAAATCATTTTAGATATGTCTATTTATTATTTCATTTTATTTTGATAAAATAAAAGAAAAAGAAAAGAAAACAAGTCATTTTATCATTTCTCTAAGTTGCCTTTCTGACTAATTCCATTCTTACCCAGTCACTGACTTCCAGATAGATAACCTCCTTTAGTGACAGCTGTGCTAACTTATTATTCTTCTTACTTTTTATTAACACATTTAATGGTGTTCTGCGGAATGGTGAAAGTTTGGGATTATTTTAATAACCAAACTCTGATATAAAAAAATCCTTTTAGAATTTTGTCCCAGACTTATTTTTAGAGTGTTTTGTTCCTTGTGATGCTCTTAGGCAGGTTAACAAACTCCATTCCAGGAAAAGTTGAATTTACTACATACACTCCACAGGAAGAAAGCAATCTGATTGGTTTGGTATTTCAGGATAATAAGCAACCGTTGAATGAGGCAAAGTATGATATGGAGAATTATTCGGATCAATGGGGTTTTATAATTAACTCAAAACATTTTCAGGTCTGAAAGAAAACACATCGTAGCCAGTGTGAGTCAGCCGGAATTGCCGCATGACTAACGCTGTTCCCGACTCTACACAAATTCCACAAAGATATGAGCAAAATATGAAATTAACCCATTTGATGGAAAGGATGTACTTTTTATTTTCGTTATTTAAACTTTTTTCCACCAAACGCTTTATTAGCCTGCGAAGGCCTGGCAAGATGTCCAGGGGTCAGTGACACCCCGCGACTGTAATGAATAAATGAGGACTTAGTTTGCTTTAAATGTATTTCTGTGCAGTATTTACTGAAATTATTATTCAACTCAGACTTGTTGATGTCGCTAAACAGTCCCCTTGACATTCTGTCTCGGGGCTACTTGGCAAATAAGGTGGAAAACACACAGATGCCTGAAAAGGCAATGTTCAGCCATTGCAATTAGGTAATATGAAAATGACAGAGAACTGAATCCTGCTTTTTATTTTGTTCCTTTGGTACACTATTCCTGAAGCTCTGAGGAGCTTTGGAAAATATGTTAAAGTTGTTTTTGTCATGTTTGTGAAGTGTTATAAGTGCAGAATTCATGACAGGAAGCATTTACTTGGATTTTCACTTCTATAAGCTTAAATTAAATAGTTTATAATAGAAAAAAATCATGCTTTTTTGCTTTTGCAGTGAGATCAAAACAATGTGATGTCATAAGCTTATTTTTGTCACTGAAATCAGTGTTAACATTCTGTTTACTTTAATGTAACTTATAGTCTTCAAATGGATAAAAAGTGGATTTTATTATCAAGAAAAACAAATTTCTGTCCTGTGGTGAAACGGCTGCCTGCGGTAAAACCACTATATCTGGCTTCTGTTGTTAACATAGGAAATGATCAGATGGCGGAGAATAAAACACTGTTGTTATATCAAGCTTGATTTTCTACTAGATCTACCGGTAAGGCATCGGAGCATTAAAATTTCCTTCTTGTTGCCTGCCTTTGCAATCCTGCCTTCGGCTCGGCAGGCACTGCTTATTATAACAAGGCTCAGGCTAAAAATTGTTATGATTTTGAGTAGTTCAGACCCTAAGCTAAAAAATTATATTTAATTTACCCATACTGAATCTACTTTAAAAATCACTGAACAAGTAAACCCCTTGTTCCCCTGTGCGTTTTCCGCCATAATCGTTATGGATAAGATGAGTTATTACTGCTCCTGAAGCGCAAAGCTGCACCTAATAGTATTTTGGGATTATCAGGTCATGAAAACAACTGATTCTATTGTAGCTAGATATTTGCACCATTTCAAAGTGAGCGTCATTCGTCTGTGATTCATAGAGTAGTAAAGGAAACGTTAGTGAGCCACAGCAGCCAGTGCTTCTCTGAAACTATTGACTATTGCTACGTTTTAGTGCCTATTGCTTATTTAAAATGATTAAATCAGTTCCAATTCCTGTTATAGAATCATTTAAGAACGTACCAGATATTACAAAGGACCCTTTAGAAGACACACATAGCTCTTATCTTGAATATATTTTAGTCAGTTCAGACTGGAGATTATTACAAATAGAGGCAGCAAGCAGAAAAGCTATTACTTAAAAATGGTTGTGGCAGAGTCCTTCAGTGACACTACAATGGGCTTAAATAGTGTGATATACTGTATGTGAAATGGAAAGGCTTGAATGCAGATGCACAGGCCACTATAATAAGAACACATGTACCACTGCTTATTCATGCAGAAATTTAAATCAGCCAATGATGTGGCAGCAGAACAGAGCACATCAGCACAGACACAGGTCAAGAGCTTCTGTTAATTTTGACAACAAACATCAAACAACTTCAGTCAACCAAGAACAAAAATTTAAGGCAACACCAGGCCACAGGCTTATCATCATTGGCCATGTGACAATTAGAAAAATACCAAATGGCATTTTTCCAACTGCGCAGTGAAGCCTCAGCTTACTACTCTTGATGCCCAGGAGCGGATATCTGCAGTTGTAGCCTACCTACCTCAATGAGTGTTTATTCAAGTTCACATGAACTTCTTTACACTGTCCATTCATTAGGACAAATAAACATTTTTGTTCACTAATGACAACAGATAATATATTATACCGCAGTATATTTGCAACAACCTCATAACTGCTCTCTTAGCACAATCACATCTTTAGGGTCAGGTTTCGGTTTATAGGAGAATTCCAGCTTCACCCCGGATGACCATTCTGAAGATGGTTACTGCTGCAGAACCAATAACGCTTAATATTTATCAAAAAGCATTACACTCATGTTCAGTAGAGTTGTTTGCTCTCTTGTATTCGCTGGACTGAGCAGGAATACATCGGATAGGACCACTGCAGAGCACCGTGCAGAGTCAAATACATGGACTTGTGCATATCTGTACAATTTATCTTGATCAATTTATCTGCCAGCCTGGCTACAAGGACACGCACGCATCAGCCTACTCCTCGGACAGCACCCTGCCATGGACTTCAAGAGATCTAAACAAACTGAGCACTCTGCCCTCTTGATGGAGAGGAGGTAGAGAGAGTGGAGTGCTTCAAGTTTCTTGGACTCCACATCTCTACTGACTTTACCTGGACCACAAACGTCTCTCAACAGGTGGGGAAGGCACAACAAAGGATGTACTTCCTCAGAAAGCTCCGACAAGCCCACCTACCCCGACCCCTACTGACAAACTTTTACCGCTCCATCATCAAGAGCCTCCTGACCTACTGCTGTACAGTGTGGTTCAACAGCTGTACTGCAGTGGACAGGAAGGCCCTGCAGCAGGTGGTGAGGATGGCAGAGCAGGACCCCCCTCAGTGACATTTACACTAGCAGACTTCGGAAGAGAGCCAGTGGAATTATCAGGGACCCCACACATCTGGACACCCCCTTTTCTTCCCTCTCCCCTCAGGAAAAGGTACAGGGCACTAAAAACAAAAACTAACAGACTCAAGAACAGCTTTTACTCACAAGCTGTTAAATGTGCAACCCCACCACCACCATCACATGCACTGACTAACCATCATTCAGACCATCTTCTTGGACAGTACAATATTACTCTTTAAGTGCAATACTCATGTTTAAGTGCAGGTCTCAAACATCATATAACATTTTAGCGTCGTGCACCTTATGATTAGAAAGCTCTACCTCTCACCCTGTGTATACCATGTACCTTATATTATGCACCCTTCTGTATATGTCACTAAATGTGTGAATATGTGGATAAATGCAGATAGGTATTTGTTTGCATATACAGGATATATGTATGTATATGTGTAAATATAGTTATGTGTATATATGTGTATGTAGGTATATGTACATATATAGCTTAATGCAGTAACATTAGTTGTTTTTTGTGTACTTTTTTATAATTGCTGCTAAACAGAGAGCTGCTGAACTGATTTTCATTGTTCATGTAACAGTTGACAATAAAGAGATAAATCTCTTTTTCTCTTTATCTTTATCTTTATGCAGGGAACCAGAGAGAATCCAGAAACCCTGAAGCTGTGAGGCAACTCTCAATGTTTATTTAGAACAGTCGGCTCTCAAGAATCATTTCAATTCAATTCAGTTCAAAAAAAGGGTTCATCCATCCATATCACTCATTCATCCGCATTGTGGAGACAAGCCCTGCTGATATTGACAGGTCACCAACCCTTCCCAGGGCCAGCACCAACACAAACATTCATGTTCACATTCACCGCTAAGGGCTATTTACAGTATCCCTTTAGCCATTTAATGGGCATGTCTTTGGACTATAGGAGGAAACTGGAGTACCCACTGGAAACCCACACAGGAACAGGTAGAACAGGCAAACTCCACACAGAAAGGTCTTTGTCAAAGATTGGAACCCTGAAATGTCTCACTGTGATGTGACATTGAGCCACCCAACAGAGTCCATAGATCTAGTATATTCATTCAATCCTTTTCTGAACCGCTTAATCCTAATTAGGGCCGAGGGGAGGCTGGTGCCCATCTCAGCCGACTCTGGCCAAGGGTAGAGTACATCCTGTACAGCTCACCAGGCCATTGTAGGGCAGAAACATGCTGACGGCAATGCAGACTACTCTACGAAAATCAGCAATGGTTCTTTTACATGCCTCTCACCACAGACAGGGAGAGACATGGCTAGTCTTTGATAATCCAGTTAGTTGCACTGGGGGTGATCTAGTATATATTCTCAATATTCATCTGAGTCAGCTTTCAATATTCACCTGAAGGTATCATTCAATCACTCTTCCCATTCCACACCCATGATGCACTGGGACACTTTTGTGGTTTCAGTTGAATGTATGTTTTTACCTTAGAGGATTTTAACCCCATATAGAACCTGTTCTCTGCGACAAACATCCACTCAAACTCTCACCAATTTAGAGTTCCAGTTGACCTAATGTGCCTGTCTTTGGATAATCACTACGGGAGGGGACTGAAGCACCCAAAGGAAACCCATGCAGGTACAGGGGGAACATGTAAACTCCACAGAGACAACCTCAATATACACCTTAAAGAGTCAACTCACAATATTTCCCTAAAAAAAAAGTTGATTTGTTCGAAAAAAAAAGGCAGCTATCATTAAACTTCTTCAATCACAGGATATAAAACCTCACACTCTGTAAATATGTTTACATTTAAGCAAAACAAACCTGTATGTTATGGTAACTGTGATCTTATAGTAGTGGGCCTGCTGTACCGTACATATTACTATCCCTGTACTACATTACTAACACCCCCCCCCCATGAAATCGTCATGAAACAATGAAAAACCTACTCCTGTAAAAACACTATCTGTGACACCTTTACATATTTCAACCCCTCCCTGTGACATCATCACTCCTCATCGTCATTCATCTTCATCACTCCTTTCATCATCACTTCCTTTCCTCATCACTTCATCCTCATCACTCCTCATCACCACCATTTCCTTTCCTCATTCGATATGTATCAGTCCTCTTTCTCACTCATCTTCCTCTTCCTCACTCCTCGTCCTTTTCACCACACCTCTGCCTCATGTCTTCAACACCATCACTCCTCATCATCGTCATTTCCTTTCCGCATTCCATATTTATCACTCCTCTTTCTCACTCATCTTCCTCTTCATCACTCCTTTCCATCTTCACTTCCTTTTCTCATCATTCACCTTTATCGCTTCTCTCCATCACTCCCCTTCCTCGCTCCTCTTCCTTTTCACCACACCTCTGCCGCATGTCTTCATCACCATCACTTCTCATCATCATTCATCCTCATCACTCCTCTTCATCACCATCACTCCTCATCAACATTCATCCTCATCACTTCTCTTCATCACCATCACTCCTCATCATCATTCATCCTCATCACTCCTCTTCATCACCATCACTCCTCATCATCATTCATCCTTATCATCGTCATTTCCTTTCCTCATTCCATATTTATCAGTCCTCTTTCTCACTCATCTTCCTCTTCCTCACTCCTCTCCCAAAAAAAATCTTCACAGATTCCGGCCCCTCTTTGTTTCATCACCTTCTAAATACCACAAGCAACAACACCTACAGTCCTTCACATACTACTGAATAAATACAACAGTCTCTTCCAACATCACAGCTTCACAGCCACAACAACACCAAGTGGACGCACACCTGCTGGGAACAAACATTCCCCATTTCTGCAGGAAGTTTCTAGTTTCCTCCTTACCATCCTTACTGTTAGTTCATGGAACTACTGACCTGTAGTGTTGCCCCCCCCCTCCCCTGTGACATCATAAGTAATTATTAGTCATTTCATTAAGTTCTCGACCTGATAAGTATCTCTGACCGCCTGCACTGAGAGACCAGCCGTGTAAAAGGAAGAGCTGTAGATGAAACCCTTGATCAGTCCCTCACTCACTGACAGCTGAGAGCTGAGACAGACCCTCCCACACACTCACACCTCAATCCTGAGCGCACAATCAGCCTAATGCGCGTCTTTGGGCTGTGAGAGGAAACCGGAGTACCCTGAGGAAACCCACGCAAGCAGAGGGTGAGCGAGCAAACTCAGAAACGAGACTCAAACCCAGAACCTTCCTGCTGTAAGGCGGACGTGCTGCGCACTACGTCACCGAACCAGCCAACTTACACCGGGTTAAATACAGCACTTATAATAAACACAGGGTGAAAAGTACAACCGCGGATAACTGTATATAAAACACACTGGGAGTATCATTACAGACTGGTGATACACAGCCTTACCTTTACAGTATTGGTAACAACATTCACATCTCAGCCTCAGAAAGAGTTTATCCTCTTCATGTGACAGCAATACACGAGGTTCTCTTCCTCTTGGAAAAACTACAACGTAAAGGTGATGTGACTTCAGTAAATCCGCACTACTTAGATAATACGGAACGCCCAAGGCCCCATTGGTTACTTCACATTACGGTCGATCCAGATGCGATGAATGAGTGCGCCTCTTGGTGCGAGAGTATGTAAGATCTCGCGATAATAGAACGAACCATTCGCACCAGCGGTATCTGTGGCGTTCTGTGTAAAGTGTGTTTAATGCGTGGTTTTGTCTTTATTTAACCGTTTTTGGTGACTTTTGTAATGTTTTGTATGTATAATGTCCCTAGTCCTGTATTACAAATACAGGAATAATACCTACACTTGTGTCCTCTTTGTGTAACAGGATTTGGTTTCGTCCGCTCCACCCCGAGATTCTTCCAGAACGCGCCGGTGAGGTGCACACAGCCCCGGGTGAAGACAGCCGTCTGAAATAATAAAAATATAAGAATAGTTTCCTGTTAGCTGTGTGTATTTCGCCGTCCACAATGTCCACTTTAGGAACGCTTGCCTTCGATGAATATGGACGGCCTTTTATTATCATTAAAGACCAGGAGAAGAAATCTCGTCTGAGTGGCCTTGATGCGCTTAAGGTATCTGCACTGAAACCAGCGGCTGAATACCAAATGCCCACACAGGGCCCTAAATCTAGTGCACTTTGTGTTGCGCGAAGTCAGGGCGGCTGCGCCCTCTGTAGTGAACTTCTGTCGAATTGGATTTCCATTTAGGATTCTGCCAGCGCTATGCTGTTTGAGCTACATATCGGGCTAGCTAGTTTAGCCGGACTTCTTTATGAGTCTTATTCATCTTATAGTCTGTGCAGATGTTTATTATTAAGCTTGTTAGGTTTTATCGGTTAATGTTTTACTATTATTGTGAGACCCGTGTAATGTATTTATGAATATCTGTTGATATCGGGTGTTAGCATAGCATTGCTAGCAGCGTGCTGTTCTGTCCATGTGCTGCTTTTTATTTCCAGTGTAATGAAGCAGAGCAAGCAAGTCATCACACTCCTGTTCATCTGATTACCAGGCGTTTTGTTTAATTTAAGCATTGTTTTTACTCGTGTGGCCATGCACGTTGGATATTTATAAAATTTTGTCTTTTTATTTAAAAATAATATCTATTTTTAGTTTTTGCTGAAACTGTCCACTTGGGGTGGTTTTATGTTACATCATGTGTTGTATTTTTCTCCATCTCTGTTTTTCAGTCACACATCATGGCTGCAAAAGCAGTCGCCAACACCCTGAAGACCTCCCTGGGTCCCAATGGTAGGAGATCATCATTCATCATGTCTGATAAACCACGCATTATAATCGGGATGTTTTTAACCAGAGACCTTCATCGCATTTTGAATATTTAAAATTAAATAAAAATCAGACTATAAATATAATTGGTTTGAACTTTTTAATCTAAAGTTGTATTTTTTATTTAGCAAAATAACCAGCTGAAGCCTGCAACAGAAGTTCACATTACTTAAGGGTGTAAGAGTGGGAAAGCATGTTAGTTTCTCTTGATTTAACGTCAACATTGGCATTTTGTAGGACTCGATAAGATGATGGTGGATAAGGACGGAGAAGTGACTGTCACCAATGACGGCGCTACCATCCTCAGCATGATGGACGTGGATCACCAGATTGCTAAACTTATGGTTGAACTCTCAAAGTCTCAGGATGATGAGATTGGAGATGGCACCACTGGTGTTGTAGGTGAGAACTGTTCCTGCCTTGTGAAACATGAAGGCATACAAGTCATACAGCTCTCATACAGCTCATGTTACATTTCTGTTATTGATATTTTGCTTCAAATGATTATCTACAAATGTTTATAAGAGGAGGGTGCACCACCTTATTGTGCGGTGTAGAAGTTATAGCGCATATTTCCTCTTCTGTAAGATTGAGATTTTGTTTCACACTTTCCTGTGAATGTAGAAAGTATTGTGAGTTGGTGTTGCTGTTTATGATGCCATTGTCTTATTTATTTTTTATTTTTTTGTTAAGAAAGCTGTTTGGAGGTATGAATAGCTAACATGAGATTCTACAGAAAACGGGTGGAAATGATCTTACTTTTTATTTGTTTATTTATTCTTTTTAATAAAATCTATAGAGTAATATAATGCCCTTGGATTATGATGTTATTTACATCATAAAAATAATTTCTGCCAAATTTCAGACCTGGCTCAATCATAATATTACAGTTAAGAGGTTTTAAAATTTTGTGTATGTTGCTAATGTTATATGAACAGAATTCATGTCATGACATCTGAGAGGCCAGGGTAAACTTTATTTTCATAAGCTGTAATTCTATCACTCAGGCAGTCCAGCATTTCAGGGCATTTGTTTCAGATCGAATGATGAAGTGTTGAAAAATGACCCTCTGACTGTTCTCCACAGAAAATTCACCAGGGTTAAGCTTTTCAGGGAACAAACTATGAACAGCTCAGCTAACAGTATACTGCACTTTGGTTTTGAAGCAGAAGTTGTGGTTTCTGGCTCATGCTTGAAAGAATTTGTATGATCCAGATATAAAAGCTATAAAACACCAAATGTGACCCTTCACAGCAAAGTGGGTATCAAGTCGGAAAGTATTAAATACTTTGTTGAACTTTAAATGCGATTTTCTCCAAATCTGCATGCTTAAAGGGCTAAAAAATTCCTGACAGCTTTTGGTTAATTAGTCCAAAACTAAGAAATTTGGTACAAGTTTAAAGCTTAGGATGTTAGCTACTAAATGGTACCCATTACTCAAAGTGTATAATTTCTAATTTAATACCCACTTTGCTGTGATGGGTCACAGGTACACGTGATGCTCATAGTAAGCATCAGCTCTGCACACTGGTGGTCTCTATATTATTAATTTATCAATTTTCAATAAAATACAGCAACATGCTTTTACTATATTTAATTTCCATGAGCCGTGGAACTTCTAGTGTTCTGGTGTGAACCATGACATTAAAAAATTTGGGCACACCTACCCATTCCAACTGGATTAAAGTGCGTCCAAACCTTTTAATGGTTTTGTATATGATTGCAGCAGTTCTTTGGTTATATACGAAATTTTTATGCCATTATGAGGTATTAAGTAAGGGACTATGCACTGGATATGATCTGCATGCATACATTAACTGCTTTGCCACTCATGATCTGGTTGTACACTTTGAGTATACACCCTAGCTTGAGAGAAATGTTCTTACGTTAATTAGATTTGTGACATTTCCTTTAGTTCTTGCTGGAGCTCTGCTCGAGCAGGCTGAGCAACTCTTGGACAGAGGGATCCACCCTATCCGCATCGCTGATGGCTACGATCAAGCCGCACGCATCGCCATTGAGCAACTGGATAAAATCAGTGACAGCTTCCCCGTGGACACGAGCAACACAGAGCCACTCATTCAGACAGCCATGACGACACTCGGGTCTAAAGTGTATGTCACGTTTTCTTTTATACACACCAACCAAACTCTTCCTCAAGATACTGCATTAATAAGAGGGTGTTAGAAAAATGAAATTAGACAAAGATCAATATATATGGATGGATAATATATTGGACAAATAGTACAGGATAACGAGGGATTGCAGTACTTCTATGGGCAGGTGGGTGAAATCATGCCTGGTGTTTCTGAGGTTCATTCTGCACTGTTTCTCAGGATTAACCGATGCCACAAACAGATGGCAGAGATTGCAGTGAATGCCATTCTTACTGTGGCAGACATGGAGAGGAAGGACGTGGACTTTGAGCTTATCAAGATGGAAGGGAAGGTTGGAGGTAAACTGGAGGATACTCAACTCATCAAAGGTGTCATCTTGGACAAAGAGTTTAGCCATCCGCAAATGCCCAAGGTACACTATATCAGTTGCACACTAGATCCTGCTATGGTGTACAGATTAAATAACACAATTTTGAATGTAGTATTTAGGCTAACATCAAAAGTGAATGAATATTTGTACACTCGAGCAATGGTTTATGGACACTCCTTTCCAAGGCTGTTACCACAAAGTTGGAAGCACACTGCTTGCCATAGATATACAGTTTCACTTGAGGAGCTTAAACCTGTTCCAGCACAACATGTCACTACACAAAGTGAGTTTCATAAAGGCATGGCTTGCCAGGTAGTGTGACGCTGATATAACTTGAGTGGCCTGCACACATCCCAGACCTCAACGTCTTTGAGTAAGATTAATGGGAATGCTGATACTGACTGGATTGTACATGCTGCACACTTTTTGTCCTGTTCTTCACCCAGTTTAAATAACGGAGGCTTTTATGTTACATGATTCCTAATGCAGGTCTTAAGGGACACAAAAATTGCCATCCTGACATGCCCATTTGAGCCGCCCAAGCCTAAAACCAAGCATAAGCTGGACGTGACCTCAGTGGAAGACTATAAAGCTCTACAGAAATATGAGAAGGAGAAATTCCTGGAAATGATCCAGCAGGTCAGTGTGTCCCCTCTTCAGAGAAACTGGTGAATCTGTAGGTTTGTAATCACTAAAAAGTGTCAGGAGCGTGATCAAGAGCACATGGCTGTGTGTATTATGCATCTAAATGTGTGCATTGTACATTTGTGTTAAATAGGTTGTGGGCATAAGATGATCAGTCTATAAGGAAATGTTTAACTTGTATGGAAGGAGAGATAGTTGTTCTTTCTTTGTAACACTGAAGTAAATCTGTACCTTGGTGTAGAGAGAAATCACACCAAGGTCATCACATCACACAATGCTGTGATTTAACATAAATATAATGCAGGGACTAAAACTTTAAAGGTGAAAATAAGAAATTGAAGCCTGTTATATTTACAGCTGCAGTAATTAGTTGAGAATTCATCAGTTTATACATTGCACACAATTGTCAATGGATTTTAATCGACATTTTGTCAATGTCTCTGCCACCAGGTAAAGAAGAACGGTGCTAATCTTGCCATTTGCCAGTGGGGCTTTGACGATGAGGCGAACCACTTGCTGCTGCAGAACGAGCTTCCTGCCGTGCGCTGGGTCGGAGGACCCGAGATTGAGGCAGGTCAAAATCTGATGGTGTATTTTCAGTGTAATTGTACAAATACTGACTGTTTTGTGTTTTTTTTATATATATATATATATATATATAATTTTTATTTTATTTATTTATTTTTTTATTATTATTATTTTTTATTTATTTTTTATTTATTTTTTTTTCCTTCCCCATGCAACCTCCATTTGATTGTCTCGAGGTCCAGCATGAGCTGCTCAGCTTTGGCTTATTTAGGGTTGATTCGCGTGACGTGTCATCATTTCATGGGTTTTTCTTTGTCAAAAGGGGCAAATTCGCGTGACGTGCAAAAAACAGTTGCTCGAGCCATTCAAAACAAGCAAAAAGTACCAGACTGTTTCTGAAGCTGTTCGCTCGTATGCAAGCCACTCTTTTTCCAAGACCACGAAAACAGGCCATTTACCTCATATTCGACTTTTCATATTTCATATTCGAAAATATATTCAATTAGGGCTGTGATTGCTTACATGTGAGCTAGGCTTTAGACAGATATCCTGATGCATCATTGTATAATAATCTAGCAGCGTATTGATTATCGCCATATCAGTATCATGGGACAAGTATCGCATCGTGAGGTGCCCTGTGATTCCCTCCCCTAATAACTATTGTAATTATCCAATTTAGCTGATTGCCATTGCCACCGGCGGCCGCATTGTGCCCAGATTCTGCGAGCTGTCTCCAGAGAAATTGGGTACTGCTGGTGTGGTGCAGGAAATCTGCTTCGGTACAACTAAAGACCGTATGCTTATCATTGAGGAGTGCAAGAACTCAAGAGCTGTCACCATCTTCATCCGTGGAGGAAACAAAATGGTGAGTGTTAGAAGTTTGAGGGCAAATTATTTTGGCTCATCCCCACGGCGTGTAATGGTACAGAAGAATAATAAGCTGTGCAGGCATCAGTGCATCTTTTTAAAATCTCCCCAATGTTTGTGGTGTACCAGATTATTGAAGAGGCTAAGAGAGCACTCCACGATGCTCTGTGTGTCATCCGTAACCTGGTTAGAGATAACCGTATTGTTTATGGCGGCGGAGCATCTGAGATTTCCTGCGCTCTTGCTGTTAATGAAGCTGCTGATAAGGTACATTTCAGTCACACCTTCTCAGTTCTGTCTTGTTTTTTCACTTAAGTCATGATAACACCATATCTATAACAGGACCATTTTCTTTAACTCAACAGTGCCCCTCCCTGGAACAGTATGCCATGCGGGCATTTGCTGACGCACTAGAAGTCATTCCCATGGCATTAGCAGAGAACAGCGGGTTGAACCCCATCCAGACCATGACTAAGGTCAGAGCTCAGCAAGTCAAAGAAAACAACCCTGCACTGGGAATCGACTGTCTGCGTATGTCCACTAATGGTATGTAGATGTGTTCGACCAGTGCTTCTCCTCTCTGATTTGATAAAGGTGGTTAAAAAATGTATACCCTTTATATAAATAATGGTGTTTGGATACTGTGCGTAAAAATAGGGGTCAGATTGTTGACCTAATCATTCTTCACCTAATTGTTTGTTTGTTCCAAATATTTTAATCCCAACTATGGACTTAAAAATCCTTTAAGGCCATTCTTTGTTTGATTTGTTGTTTGGTGGATTTCTATTATGTAAACCCTGAGTTTATGGTGTATGTAGTACTTTTCATGCTATGAATATTCTGTTGAAATTTCAAACAGACCAGTGACACATACTGTCACAAGGTTTTTCCATGCCATTCAAAAAGGAGATTGCCCCAAAAATACTTTCATACACCTCCTCTTTCATCTTGCCTCTGAAGGTGGTATAAAAAGTGACTGGGTCCCCAGGTAGCTTTTGATGCTGTTGCCATCAGCTCAGGATCGAGAATGTCTGCATGTAGAATCATTATACATAGAATCATGCATTAAAATGTAATGTAATCTCTACTTAAAAAAAAAAAAAAAAAACTGTATTTACCAGTTCTCTTGTACACTTCCAATAGCTTTGCTCGCAAGATGTTTGTACACGTATGCACTTCCGATGGGCAAGTACATACGCATGGTTGTACATGATGTAGTTACAATAGCTGCCGTGAGAGGGTGATGGAAGGACCGGCTTGGGGTAGAAATGTTTCGTTTGGCAAGTTAAAACCAGGGGGATTAAAAAAAGACATTTCCCCCAATTTTATTTATCCATTTTTTAATAGTCATGGATATTAACATCGGTGGATCCCCAAAACAAGGAATGTAAAAAGAATGGCCTCGTTTAAAAATAGATAAATAAATTGAGTTATTAGATTGTGTTCTATATCCACATTCACTGGATTTAGAAAAATATAGCAATTTAATATTTTATTAAATTTTTATAATCCAAGATTTTTTTCTACAAATTATAAAGAATGTAAACAAGCCAGCAAACTTGCAGCAACAACTTCTTTGGTGAGGGGAAAAAATTCTTGCCCTCAAATGCTTTATCAAATTTTGTTACTTTTTTAGTGTCTTCCAGAGCTGTTTTTAAGTAGAGAATTTTCCTGTTGGTTCAATAAAATACTCTGCCTTTTTTTCTGTATGCACAATATATGATACGAGCTGATATAAAAGTAGAGGAGCCAACCTTTTATTTATTTATTTATTTTTTATTATTGTTAATCAATAATCATATTTTTCCCATCATAGACATGAAGCAGCAGCATGTGGTTGAGACCCTCATTGGAAAGAAACAGCAGATTTCTCTAGCAACCCAAGTGGTGAAGATGATCCTGAAAATTGATGACATCAGAAATCCTGGCGAATCTCAGGACTGATCACATCTCATGCATTCTGATAGCAGTGTCATTATTTGGTGTTATTTATCATTTCATACAGCACTCGTTCACTGTGTAGAGCAAAAACTACCATTAAAATGTTCAGAATTTCATGTTTGTAATCACGTGTCAAATTTAATGGAAGATGAATGTGGGGTACTTTTAAGTATTTAATTGTCCCTCCTAACACAAGGTGCACCTTAATTTGTGATACGTACACAGTATCTTCTAAATATGTAAATTTACATTTGCTGGGTTCTTCTGTCCATCAATTTGTTTATACAGAATGATGACTGTAATCAGCAGATGAACTGTTTTGGATAGGTCCAGACAGGCCATAGTCAGAGCAATATGAAGTGTTTACTTTTCTTCAAAGGCTTTCTTCCTGAAGTATGTGTTGAGGGTAATTTTGTATGTAAATGTAAAAAGAGACTATAGTGCTGCAGATGCTTCCACAGAAAGGACATTTCATTATGTGCCAATATAGAAAGATTTACTAAGCTGACCGCTGGGACCTGTATATAACCCCAACTAAGACCTTCGTGAGAACAACCCATCCACCAAATTTGATGATCCTGTTATTGCCTTTACAAGCCAAATGAAAAACTGATCTTGAACCATGGTCAAGGTGACCTATATCCCATCCAAGACCTTCCTTAGGGGAATCCATCCACCAAAGTTAGTGATCCTATGTCATTTCCTTCTAAGGTAATTGCACTAATAAGTCAGTGCAACCGTTGGTGATGGTGGAAGCTAAGCAAGATTTAAGCAAGTAAAAAACTTCTGTTTGGAGGCATGCAATTTGTTAAAACTTGTTCCCATATTGATACGTTTGAGACAAAAACATTACGGCACACTATCAGCAACAAAAAAAATAGACAATGTTGTACAAATGGTGTCCGTTTTTAATTTAACGGAATTACATAGCAGTAGTTCTGGTTTTAGTCATTACTCAGGCTGTATGAATCCTTATTACTTTTAACTACATTCCCCACCTGTGATTCTAGATCAAGTATAACATTATCTAGCAGTACTTTCAAGGTGTAGAGCTCATTTAATGCCTGGTCTTTTCTAGGACCTGATTTTGGCATTAGAAACTACCTAATAATTACAATATATCTGCACTTAGGATATACCTGTAGGCATTGTATGGTGAAATTGAATACTGTTCTCATTACCTGTACTTATGCAAAGTGAACCAGATGTCAGGGTAATAAAATTAGACAATTTATTTCTTTAAATGGTCAAAATAGCAAAGTATTAGCCAAAAAAATTATTTTAGGTCATTTAATATAGCAGATTTTTTTCCATTGATGCGATTTGAGTTCTGCAGTCCAGTAATAGTACAATATTAAAGCACTCTGAGTGCTAAGCGTTAATTTAAATAACAGCTTTAGGATAGAAACCCGACAAGGAATATAATGCAATTTTCATTAAGATTCACATTCTCTAAACAAAAAATTCTTCAGTTTTGAAACCATGTTCTTAATACAATCCCACAGTGGATCATCACATATCTGGTTTACATATTACTAATCAAAGTATCGTAATACTGGTAATGGTTAAGTATGTGAACACCTGACCGTAATACCCATATGTTCAAAAATCACAGCACATTCCATTAACTTCCCTTGTTGCTAATACAAAGCCCTCAACTTTTCTGAGAAAGTTTTCTAGTAGGCTTTGGAATGTGGCCTGGGTCATGTTGGCAGTCTAGTTTGTCCCATTGGTGTTCAGTGGGGTTGAGTTCAAAAATCTGCACTGAGCATTTTTTTACCATTGAAGGAAAACCATACAAACACTAGCATTCAACAACAGCCTGTTCAGTGATATGCATCAAGCTTTATAGTAACTGTTAGAAGATGGCCCAAACAGTGTTGGCGGTCAAGTGTTCACATACTTTTGGCCAAACCGGGTACATCCATATCTGCAGAGAATGCATAATACAAAAGTTAGTCGTTCTAAGTGAAAGCATTACACTGTCTAAAAATATATAATATGATCATGACACCATTTCTAATACAGACAACTGCAGACATTAACTCAGTCTTACAAAGATGTAAAGCTTCTCCATGACCAGTTTTAGTTCTCAGAGAGCTGTTCTGTGACCCTATGCCTCATCTCACCGCCACGTTTGATGTGGGTTTGTGTAGTATCAAGGTGATGTCCAAGATGCTTTGCATACTGTTAAAGTTCACTGGATGTTCATTGGTTCACTAAACGGTACTGTGCAATAACCATCCGTCGTTAAATCAAGGTCAGCTCAGGGCAAACTACACAAGAATCATTATGAGAACAGTGGGAGGAATCAGCTCCACTTTTATCACTCTTTTTGCTGACAGCTAAAGCAATGCAACCTGGACATCTGAAGCAGAGTCATAAAGACATACAGTCTCAAATGTATAAAGTGTCAAAAACAGTGGCAATGACCAGAATCCACAAATGTACAGGGAAAGGACTTTGTTTCTTTAGCTTTAATGTTGTTCTAACAACGAGTACCATTATTTAAACAAATATTCACTTGCTTGGTGATGCCTTTTGCACAGGGCTATTTATTTACCATTTAAGGAAGGAAACTCCAGGATCAGTTTGCAACAAGTTTCCAACCATGGGGGAAATCTTCAGCAAAAGAACAATGGTTTACCAGAAACATGACAAGCAGCATTCTATTATCAACAAAAAAAGGGAGTAAGGTGAGTCTTGTGCAGGCAGACGGTTCATAGCTATTATAACGCAAGAGATGAGTGCAAATAAGTTGCGGATGTTCCACAGCGTTGTCAATGTAACTCAAAACAAAAAGCACAATTTATTTTCTTTAAGAAACTGTATTCTTTGGCAAACTGCTGTGTTACAAGAGGAAAAAAACCCCTGTGAGACATGCCATTACTGGAGAATGAACTTCTATACGGTAATGTCAAACAAACAAATTAAGAACTTCTATTTGTTGGCTGAAAATGTCTTGGGCTGCTTTCAAAATATGCATTAGAGGTCAGTGTCCATTTGCACTCTGAAGCACCATCCAAAAGGTTTAGAAGCATTTGGCTGAATCAAATAACTCTATACATGCTGCTCCAACTGTCAGCGGTCATGTCAACAAATAGACCGGGAACCAGCTCCAAAGGCAGCCATACATTCCCTCACCATAACACTACATTTACAGCATTTAGCAGACGCTTTATCCAGAGCGACTTAGAGAAGTGCTTTAAAGTCACTATGAGTGAATATATTTTTTAAACTGGTTTATCAGTACAAATCTGCTCAGAGGAAGAAGGACTCAAGTCATGAACAGTTCTCTCCCTTCTCTTTACTTGCTTCTTCCCCTGATTCAGGTAAAGTAGATTCCTGTGCTGTCTCTTCATAAGATGTTGTTTCTGGACTTGCAGGCTTTTTGGCATTATTTCTTCTTTTGGTCCTCCTTTCTCTAGTGGTTACGGTAGACCAACAATATTTACTCTGGTGAAGTCTTCTCTTGATTGTTGACTCTGACACAGACACGCCAACCTCCTGGAGGGTGCTCTTGATCTGGCCAACTGTTGTGAAGGGGTTTTTCTTTACTAAAGAAAGAATTCTCCGGTCTTCCCCCTCAGTTGTTTTCCGTGGTCTTCCAGACCTGTGGTTGTTCATGAGGTCACCAGTGTGTTCTGCCTTTTTAACAATGGACCAAATAGTCGATTTGGCAACACCTAATGTCTTTGCGATCTCTCGAATTGATTTGTTTTCATTTTTCAGCTTAATGATTTTTTGTTTTACTGGCAGTGACAGCTCTTTGGACTTCATATTGAAAGTCAACGGCAACAGGTTGCAAATGTAAACCAAATGCCACTATGTAGATTTACTCAAACTTTTATCTGCTTACTTATACAGGAAACAAACTTATTCTGAAATACTCTCCAACCTTTATGTAAAACTGTTGCTAATGATCCATGTGTATTTACAAGTGGGTGGTATTTAAGTCATGAATTCCATCACAGTAATTTTACAAATGATGTTCACACTACAGTCATGTTCTGAATCAAGAAAATTTGGGTGAAGAGTGTAACTTTTGGAAGCATTTACTTTAAACCTGACAACCTCTACACCAGATTAAATTTGCATGTACTTATTTAACCACTTAATCATGTCCTCCCGGGCCTCCTGAATGAATGGACGGTCTGTTGGATTGATGTCTTCTCGTTTACGATGCACAAATCCGTGAGTTTGGTTGGGGAAAACCTTTACTGTGAAGTCAACTGTGCACTTGTCCTTCAGTCTTGCCTCAAGTGATGCCACCTTTGTTTAAATATTAAAAAAAAAAAAAAACCCGTTACACATGCTAGTTTTATATCATTTCTGTAGACTACAACATTTCTGTTGACTTACCTGTTCAAGTGGTATCACAGTGTCTTTTTCACCAAAGATGAAGAAAGTCGGACTTTTGAGTTCGTAGCGATCCTCACGCTCTCGAATGATCCCTGCAAAATGGTTAATGCTTGGTTAAGCATGATAAGCACCTACTAAGGCTGGTTACCCAGGGTAATGTAAAGGCAAGGTAACTCTTTATATACACTATACTTAAACATGTTTACAGTTGCCTCCTCTGCTACCAAATTCCTTCTCTTTGTTTGCACCATTGGATTCTCAAAGGGTTTGAGATTAAACATCACTGAAATGTGTTAGCAGTGATTTCTGTTATGCCAGTGTGGCAGGCATACATTCAATCAAACACAATATATTCTCAAAAAAAAATAAAATAAAAAAATAAAAAAACAACAAGGTACATTAAAAATTATTTATTGATCTAAATGGTCCAGAAGACTGGTACACAAAAACATTTCAGTAGGTTCAAAAAGACTCAAAAAAATTCAAGTACTGTTACTTTATATTAAAAGTCTACGAGCAAGTTACCATAGACTGAAACGCCAGCCTTGACTTCAGGATATTGGAGGGCTATATAGTGTGTTGCCACTCCACCCCAACAGAACCCGACCACACCAATCCTTTCAGCGCCTTGTTGTTCCTTGAGGTATTTCAAAACAACATCCACCTCTCTAGATAGATAAACCACACAAGTAATAAGTTAAATGAAACGGTGGTCCGGTGCTTGAAATCCTTGACCCTGAATCCTGTCCCAACTGTTAGAAGACCCCAGTTAAATATGTACACTATATAGCCAAAGCTATGTGGGCACTCAACTATTACATCTATACACTGGCCTTCTCCAATCTGTTAATGCTTTTTTTTCTTCACTGCAACCCAGGGACCCACACCTGTTCCAGTAGAGCAAAACCCAAAAGTCCATAAACATGGTTTGCTATGTTGGCATGGAAGATCAAGTATCCTGAACAGAGCCCTTACTGCTTTTTGGGATGAATTGAAAAGGTGACTACATAGTAGGTGAAAATAATCACTACCTGACCTCACTAAAGTGTCTAAAGTAAAGTTTTCTTGTGCCCAAATGGACACACTGTGAATTTACAAAAATTGAATGGTAAGCCTTCTTGGAAGAGTGACAATTATTACAAGAGGGGGGGGGGTTAAACATGGAATGGGATGTTTAACAAACACTTATGGGTATGAAGGTCAGGTGTCCACAAACTGTTGGCCATACACGTACGGCTATAAACATACAGCATGCCAAATATTGAACATCATAAATAATTATTAACTTGTTGATATTAGTGGGTTTTTTGTCCTCAAGCCACTCCTGAAAGTTTGACCAGTCAGTTGAAGGACTCCATGGCTCCTTTCCAAGAAAGAAGTCTGGGCAAACAGTACTGTAATCAAGAGAGAACAGGGAGGAAACACAGGTAAGCCCACAAAATCCATTCTATACTTGCACAAGACACCAATTGTGATTAAATTAATCAAAGCTGTGCACTTATTTAAATTTTTTCCCTCAAATCAATTAACATTCTTTTCATAAATGCCCATTTTGCCACATACTTAAACAAATTTGTGATTAATTTGGCATAATAAAAAATATATTACACATATCCATTTGAAGCAAGCATATCAGCCATGTATCGTGTATTGGAGAGCTGCCATCCATAAATGTCCTGAATTACAATGACTGCTTTGTTGGTTGGTGCTTTAGGTTTCACCACATAAGCTTTAACGTGCTCAATCTGAACCTCCTCGCCAAGACAGCCATATTCCATCTTGTCCCCAATGTCACACGGGCATGGTCTGGCTTCATTTGCCATCTAAAAATTGAAATATGTCTTTATATGGTATGTTTAAAAAAAAACTTATTGTGATGTAGAATTTACAAAGTAAAGACATTGCTCTGTGTAAAGTCAGAAGTCTTTTATTCCATGAGCACAGTATTAACATCAACCTTATGGCTAAAAGTCTGTATACACTTGACCATCAAAGCCAGATGTGAACCTTAGCCAATCAGTTTCTAGCTGGAAGCACCAAATCTCCCTTTAGCTCCATCATGAACTGAGATTGAAAGATTTTTTTTGGGCATTATTATATGCCAAAGTGGATTATATAACATATGTATATAGTGGTTGCTGTGTTATAATTACTTTAATTAGTGAGCACACAAACTGACCTTAAATGCTACTTATTTCCGAGGACTTTACACCACGCTCCAGCCAGCCATACTGTGTACGTGTGATTAATAGAGTATAATCCAGCCTTTATAACCACATCTGGAATTAAAACGCTCACAGAAAACAGCTGATGGGTTCAACACCTCATTCCCAACCTCAGCTTTTACTTCCTGCTCATCCACTTGCAGCAGTCTTTATCCACACCATGTATCCTTGTTTACTGCATGACGTCAATCCAACATGGCCGCTCACAGCCTCAGGAATAAACTTGTATAAACCAGCAGGCACCTTCAAGTTCGCTATGCTGTATACTTCAATTACTTTATTTGTTAAATCAGTCGAAACACACAGACTTCACACTATGCAGTTTAAGAAAGAAAACGCTTTTTATACTTCTCTCGCTAGCATGACGGTTACAAATGACCGACATCACCATGGAGACGTGTTTGTGTAATATATCAGCGGACAAAACGTCCTGAGAGGTGAAACATGGCGTCGTTTTAACCTGTTCAGTGTGCTGGTTTTTCCACCCAGGTGTGTCTGCGGCCTGAAACCAGCGCCAAACAACTTCAACACTCACCGGGAGTCCACAATGTCCGAAAAACTAACGAGTAGCAGTTGAAATGGGCCCCTTACTAACATTCTACAATATCCGGGGGACTAAAAGTTTACTATAACTGTATCCTGGGAGAAAACCTGTACTTGAATATGATGAACTGGAGCTCTGATCTGAGGACGTGTCCAGGCGACGCTCCAACACGGCCGCCATCTTGTGCACGCGGGTTTAATAACAACTAGAATCCAACCGTCACAAACTGTACTAGTACTACAACCAGACTCGAACACACAGAGCACTTCGGTTAGTAAATGCAGTTAATTTACTTAACCAGCCGACTCTTAGAGATAAATAACCACCATTCGGTATCATTGTTCATCCTGAAATCCGCTGCTGTTTGCATTTCTTTGCAGGAATGTTGGTGCTGCTTCTTTTTGAGCTCATTGAAAGCATTTGTGTCAAAATACAGAACAGTTTGGGGTTTGTTTGTTTGTTTGAAGTCCACTTACCGCGGAATAGTGTCAGGATCCGAAGGTGAAAGAGAAAAACACTGATTTAAACGAATCCGCTCCTGTACAAACAACCCCTGACAGAAGACTGGGTTTTTCCACCAAGAGTTCGACCCAAACAGGCGGGGCTAGAGCCTAACTAAAGCCACGGTAACCCATAGAAACATCAGCTATCGACGTGACGTCTCAATCACGTGACGACCTGGCCGCCATCTTAAACCCAAGAAAAGGTTGTTTTCCTACCAGTGAGTACAGGTGCACAGTCTCAGTAATTCTGAGTCCAAAGTGTACCAAAACCAGGACGAGTTGGTGCCTGAGGCTTTTGAGGGACATAAACAGAAGTTATATCTTGTTGGGTTGAATGTTGCCCATACAGGCGACCAGAGTAACAACCCTTTGAAATGGCCAGGTGTGGAGTACCCAGGTATTTACTTACCTGAGCACATTTCCACCTGAGAATCGGTGTGATGTAGGTGGGACTGTGTAAATATTGTGTACTAGTGTCTGCCAGCCTCTCGGCGACTCTAATTCTCATTATTCAGCGTAGAAATTGAATTAATGAATGCTAATAAGGTCTGCCACTAACCATATTGTGAAGTTTGCTGATGACACAACAGTCAGAGATGATAACGACCTGGCGTACAGAGAGGAGGTGGAGCAGCTGGTGAGATGGTGTGGAGACAACAACCTGATAAGACTAAAGAGATCATTGTGGACTTCAGGAAGATCCAGCCCAGCCACGCTCCTCTTCTCATCAACAACACGGCCGTGGAGGTGGTTAGCAGTACCATGTTCCTGGGGATGCACATCACAGACGACCTCACTTGGTCTGTGAACACCGCGTCTGTGGTTAAGAGGGCACAGCAGCGCCTGCACTTCCTGAGACGGATGACGAGAGCCCACCTGCCCCCGCCCAGCCTCACTACGTTCTACAGGAGTACTGTAGAGAGCATCCTCACTAACTGCATCTCTGTGTGGTGCCGAGGATGCACTGCTGCTGACTGGAGGAACACTAGGCAAAATCATTGGGTGCTCCCTTCCTTCTGTGCAGGACATCGCCCCTCAGCGATGTGTGTCTCGGGCCAGGAACATCATCAAGGATGCCTCACACACCCACCACGGACATTTTTCACTTCTGCCCTCCGGAAGAAGATTTTGCAGCATCCAGTGCAGAACCACAAGGTTCACAAACAGATTTTTCCCCCAGACTATCAGACTCTTAAATTCATAGATTGCACAAATCTATAGTCTGTTCTACTCTCTGCACTAATGCCACTTTAAACCTTAATTTATTACATTTTGCACATTTTTTGCCATTTGCACTATACTCTGTATATTTTGCAGTTTTTGCCATTTTAAACCATACTGTTATACTGTCCTAATTGCATATTTTTATACTGTGAACATTGCTTTTTATTATATTATATATTTATATAATACTCTATATGTTTTTTTATATAAATACTGTCTATATTTCATATATTCATGCCAATTATTTTTCATCTATCATCTTTCATCTATGTATTATGGGATCCTTCACATCATGCTCATGTTGTATTGTGGTGCAGTTACCGCACTACAGTCATCACAATGCATTAAACAAAAGAGAGCAAAAGTAGATCCCTCTGAAATATGTTTATAATTAATTATAGAACTTAATATTGCATCACAAATGCATTAGTAAAAGTTAATTGCTATTAAAATGGTGTATGTACCTCGATTTATTTTACTTTCAGCACACAAACGTGGTATTCTTGTCAGCGATGCCATTTTGGCCACGTAGACACATGATCAAAAAAGTAGTCCCCAAATATGGCACACATAATGTTTTTTTTTTAACTATATTAAATAAACATTACATCAACAATGACAAACTCAACCGTAACTATAATTATCATACATTTGAAATTTTGATCACACATCCTTTGAACATCTAAATTGAAAAATTGCAGTAGTATTTATCACATTTAAAAACATACAACAAATACAATGATAAAGGAAGAGTGAAATGAACATAAAATAAATAATTAAAAAAATTAAATCAAATAAACAAGGGAGTCGATACTAGTTAAATACAGGGGTTTAGGAAAGGTTAAATTTTGCTATAAACTTGTGCAATGTATTTGCATGGGGGTTATTTATTTGTTTCAGACATTTTTGTAACAAGAAGAGATCATTCTTAAGAGCAAGCCATGGGGGGGGGGGGGGGGGGGGGGGCGTGGCATACCGACATTCTTGTATGTAATATTTTATGATACTAATGAGATTATTCACTAAAAACTCAGGGTTTTTTTGTCTTTGAGGATCACTCCCATCTGAATATCTTGAAAAGACCAGAAGTCTTGGCGTGCATAATATCCGAGTCTATATTCTAGCGGATATGGGCGAGGAGTTCTGAATGAGTGTTCCTGTGTAAATGTGGGAATGCAACATGGACATGAGCAACCAGTGTCGTGTAGACGACTTTAAAAGGTGGAAAGTCCAGGAATTGAAAGTATTTTGTAAACGACGAGGGTTTGGTGTTAATGGGAAACGTCTACAAGGAAGGTTCGCCTTCTCATTGTTTATAAACAGCGTTGTGTTCTCGTTATTAAAAACTGACAATCTGCCCTGTGTACATATTTCGCTCTTTAGTTAAGCGCATTTCATTTCCTATAATAAATTACAGAATATGTCATTATATCAACTGAAACAGACAGTATTCTACTGCCATGAAATTTACATAAAGAAATCCAACCAAAACAGACCACGCCTAATAGTTGAGATATATTTACACAGGTAAACTTAGTGATAACAAGTGCTTGGAATGATTCGCCTCATACAATCCAGACAAAAATATAAAAATATTGGAAATGAGGCAAAAACTAAAGCTAGCCCTGTGTGGAAACGGACTAGCCATGTTTTTAAATAAGTTTTTTTATGGAATGCATTTATAATTATACACCAACCTATTAACGTAAACCTGGTATTCCTGTGGAATATTTATAACAGTTGTAAACTTGTCATTGCGTACAGTAACTAAAGTTAAATATGAGTGTAGTGGGTGAGATGTTAGCCCACTTGACTCACCGATTTCCTTAATTAAAATCTGAGTCCAGGGGGCAGTGGTGGCCCAGTGGTAGGGTGCTGGATTACTGATCCCAAAGTTGGGGGTTTGAGCCCCACTATCACTGGGTTGTCACTGCTGTATCCCGAGTTCAGCTAACTGGGTTATCAAAGGCTGGCCATGTATCTCACTGTCTTTGGTGAGAGGCATGTAAAAGAACCATTGCTGATTTTCGTAAAGAGTAGGCTGCATTGCCGTCACCTTGTTTCTGCTTTGCGATGACCTGGCGTGCCGTCCAGGGTGTACTCTGTTTTTCTTCTCTGTGGGTGAATTGTGCAGAAGAAACGGTGGTTTGCATGTAAATTCTGGCTGTTTGTGCTCTCAATTATTGTATATCACACTGACTTTTTACGCCACCTTTCAAGTCTATAATGACCGTTGGCACATCTACAATAGCATGGTGTACACCACGTTTATTCTTCACCTGAATTTAAGGATTAAACACAGTTAAAGATACACAGCTCTCTTAACGCGTAGGGAGTGAAGTTAATGTGTAGTTTTGGTAGCCAAACACGAGGGAGACTCAGAGTTCATGCATGCGCAGACGAGATGTGAACATCATTTTAAAGTTTAGTCAAATTCAAGATTACACCTTAAGTAACACTTCTTTGTTTATGTTCAGAAAAGTGCCAAGTTCCTTGCCTAGTGGACAATGAAAGCGGGGTTTACGTTGTCAGTAAGTAGCCCATACATGCAAGTTTATTGACAGTCTTTTTTTTTGTTTTTATTGCAGGTGTTTTCTCACAAGAAGCTATGGCCAATAACAAGTCCCTTGAGGCCTACAGGTTATTTTTTGTGTCAAGCTGGGTACAAACAGCCTGTAACCTTGAAACAAACAAACAGCCTGTAGCGTTGAAACCTAGTCAGACAATTTCATCCTGAAGGCCGATGTTAAGCCGTCCTGCCGTGTGAATGAAGAACCACGTCATCCATAGGCTGCAGTTGGAGTAGTGGAAATGTGATTACAGGACACTGTGACTGCAAAACTATAACTATCATTAAACAAATTAAATTCTGAAGCCTTGGGTCTAAATCAAGGAAAGTACTTTTAGTTAGTTTCTTAAAATATTTAAATTAAAATTGTCATTTTGTTTTCAGGCTTGGAGAAACCTGCAGTCAGGTTGCAACTCTTCCCTTCAACATCGAAGCCGCTGTACGGTATGGCTTAACTTCCGCAGCATGCACTGATGAGCCATGCAAGTGGAACGTGACATTTACCAAGAACATCCAGCCTCAGTTGGTTGCCAAGATCAGATACTACAGTGCAGAAGCCAGAGGCAATCTTAATGCAGGCAGTTCCTCCCGCAGCGAGTGATGAACAAGAAAATTTCCTGAAGGGTCTTGCAACAAGTAGCAAGACAGCTGTGGGGCTCAGTGGCTTTGCAAGCCACAGTGACATTTTCTGCAAACATCAACAGCCCAGACAGCTAAAAAAATTCTTTTTTACTCTATTAACACACCTGTGAAAAAACAATTTGTAGTCATTAACTTAAATAAAATATATGCTGACCAAATTCATTATTTTGTGGAAAATCTGAAATAATTTATTGCCTAAAAAGAATAGAATACATGTATAACTTTCCCAATGTCAATAAAATGTTCAATAATTACTAGTGTTAATGATCATAATCATCAGTGGTTTAAGAATTGGTAGTCAGTATCAAAAGGAACCCATAAGTGTACTTCGATTTGAGTTTCCATAACTTTCCTTGGTTCACAGACCCATCAGCCCACAGCCATTTTTTTTCCCTTTTTTTTACCCGATAGCATATGAAACTTTAAACCTTTATTATTTGTTGAATTATTAGTGCAACTTGCAACACAACACTCTTTAGGCATGTTTCCTATGAGATTTAACCTAAACAACTCACAAATAACTCGTACTTATCAGCCGTTTTACCCTAGTACGCCCTTGGTCGCAGTACTGATCACGTGACAATGACCCGGATGTCGGTCTAAGAGAATTACAAAAATTAGTCTTGACTTCCCCTTTAAAGAGGCCCAATGTCAAATTGACATGCAATTACCATCATATCACCATGACATAGGGCCCCTTTAAATGGCAAATTCCAGATACAAGATTATTAAAATGTTTATTATCGGTTTAAAATACATTACTGGCAAACTGTATAGATGGGGCCTTAAATCTTTTGTCACCCAAGTTATTATGACAGACACCTTAAGTAATATTAAACTAAGTACAATTGTGCAACTATTATTTTTACTGTGTCAAAATGAAGGCCTGTGAAATATAAAAACCCACCAGTGATAAAATGCAGGCCACAAACGTAAGTATATGGTGATCTAGGTTCGCATAATTCCCCTGCATTCACTGATCCATCGGGATTCAGTGCAGGCCGGTTGATCGCTCTCAGCCACTTACTGCGTCTTTTCCCACCTCATGGCACAGTATAAAACTTTAAACGACTGCTTTTCATTGCATTAGACATGCAGCCTATTACCCAGCAGCTTTGAGGCATGATGAGTGGTTGTGACTGGATGACTAGTTTAGCAAATGAATGAGAAAATTCGTAGACACATGTACCCAGCATTATGAATGATAGTATTCCTCTCTTTTGAAGAATTAATAGTGAATGTAATTAACTTTTGAGATTATTTCCCCAGACTTCGGCACAGTAATTGAAATATGGTAAAACTAGTGAACAGTATAGAATGTGGAGAGACTTATGATCTAGAACATGCCTTGCTTTGTTTAATACTGAGATGCACCTTGATAGTTTAGTTTGTATATATTTAATGTGTGATTCCCAGTTGATTTTATCTATCAATTTGTATCTGTACTTATTCTATATATCTATATGTATTCATTCTATAATTATCAAATATTAATAAAAAAATAATTATATAATTTGTTTTGCTCAAATGTAATAATATATTTTAATCAAACCACATCTTTAATTTGCTCATTTTATTAATAATAACCTGCAGTAGTTACTGTAAATATTTTCATAAAAAAATAGATTCGTATCGTCTGCAAACAACACTTATTTTAATAACTTTAAATCTTGCATGTGTCGTTTACATATATGATAAATATCTTTGGCCCCAACACTGACCCCTGGGGGAAACCACAAGCAATGTCCAAACACTTGGAATAGAATTTACCCAACCTCATTACCTGCTGTCTATATATATATATATAGTGTGTGTGTGTGTGTGTGTGTGTGTGTGTGTGTGTGTAAGATGTTTCCCACTGACAGCTGTGAGGACTGCATTCATTGATCTCAC
>JAOUQZ010000025.1:7136885-7147554 GCA_028564935.1 Neosilurus hyrtlii
CACACACACACACACACACACACACACACACACACACACACACACACACACACACACACACACACACACAGACTGCACACTCACCTCTGATTGGCCACGGGCATGTCACTGGGGGGTGTCCGAGCCAATCAGAGGACAGTGGCCCTTTGTGTCCGTAGGAAAAAACCTCTTTTCTGAGGGATTCACCTAAATGACAAGTCAACAAATATTCATCTCCACATGACAAAATGTCCCAGTCAGTAAGTTCATGTGAAACATTCACAATAAAGTCAAAATACGTGTAAATATTTCCCTTTTTTTTTACAGACATTCATAAATACAAATTGTAATGAAATTTCGGTCTACACTTTCATTATTTATTTAACTATTAAACTTGGCATTACTGAAGATTATTCAGCAGTTAGTATTAAGTAGCTCTAGCTCAATAATCTCACCCAAAGATGGTTAGTATATACTACACAGGAACAAAGCAATATGACTGGTTTTGCTACCTGGAGGACAAGAAGCAATTATTGAATGAGACGAGGTATGATATAGAGAATTATTTAGATTGTGGGGTTAATCGGATAACTTCCTCCGAGAACAGAATAATTCTCCATATCATACAAAAGTCAAATTCTACAACTGTATATAATTTATTATTCGTTCAAAAAATATTTTCAATTTATCCGGTCAATAATGGACAAGTCGGCTCATAGAAGAATACCAAGGATTATTTAATGGCTTTCCACCAATCAGAAACAAGGAAATATTCCAAGTGAATAATAGTACACATTATCCTGAGTGAAAAAAAAAGCCAGAATCAAAACAGAGGACAGACACTCACAGTTTGTTGCTGTCACTCAGTCTGTAATTTTAGAAACAACAATTCAACAAAATGCTATCCCAAAAGACATGAAGAAAGCTACGCAATATGGCCTTCATGGTTTTTAAAGGTTAAAAAAAAAAGAAGCACTTTTTGGAAACAGAATGATTTAAAAAGATGCCATCATAAAGCGTGTAAGTATTGTGATGGAGCAGAAACATGATCATGTTCATGCTTTGAAAAAAAAATTATAATAATAAAATATGAACCCCCCCCCATAAAAATTTAATTTCAATTGCTTTCTTATGTTTCCATATAGTACATACTAAAACTTTGAGCTTACAAAGATGCCGAGCTACACAGAGCTCACCTACCACTATCTTTCCTAAGTGATGTACAAATAAACAAGTACTTTCTTGATTTAGTTCACTTTTCATAAGTTCACATGGAGTATATAGTAAAACAGTTATTCACCAAGGCTTTGAAGCTCAGTCTTGGGAAGTGTCTGACAACATCCACCTCACCTTGTTCATTATTTCATGATTTCCACCCCAAATCATCAAATAATCATTTATTACAGTCTTATTTGGTTGATCTGTTTCTTTTTCTTCATTTATAATCAAATTATTATAAAGTTTTTAAAAATGACACAAAAGTAGTAAAGGGGGGGTGGGGGGTTCTTCGTACCTTTTGGAGGTGTCCTGGCCGGTCGGCGGCTTCGCTGTCAGTGTGCTGAGAGGACGCTCACATTTCCTTTGCTTGTGTTTCCCCTGTTCTAAAGTGTGAAAGATATGAATGTTATTGCACAGACAAAAAACACCCCACACCTACACAGTACAGAATACTGCACTTAATCATCCAGAAATAATGGTATAATTAAAAAAAACAACAACAACGTGGTGCATAAACAGCTCATCTGTACACTTGAGCTAGAGCCAAGACTGGACAATACTGTTATCAGGGACACCCTAAAATGTTATCCAAACACTGCATTTCTGTTTCAAACAACAGCCTACTTTTTTTTTTAAAACATGGAAGCAATGTTGCATGAGTCCTTACTTATAAGGGCAATCCCATAATTCTGTTCACTGGTTAGAAGCTCGATTAAAGTCCGAAGGAAACGCCACATATGGAAGTGTCGCTCTAATTACAGTACTGATAAATTGTCAAATCTGATTGGTCAGCCTAACAATTATCATATTAAAACATGCTGAAAAATAAAAAACAACAAAAAAAAACATAACATTTAATATGTTGTTGTTTTAAATTTTATTTTATCATTATTTCATTTCGTCATCTGTATACTATTATAACTGTTAATCTGACAAGCGAAATTGTCTGTAGCAATAAATTAAAAAACAGAGAAGCTTCTGATTGGACTACTGTTGATAGCCGCTATAACGCAGCAACAGATCTAAGTAACTTGATAAGTACCTCATGTTCTGGACATTCCATGACATGAAACATGAATGAAATGAAGACATGTCATTCTTTAACAAGGAAAAAAAACGTAAGTGTTTAGCAAACTACTGTAATGCGAGAGGACGAGGCATGAAGAGTTTAGCGGTGGTAACAGTAACACGGCTTCCCTGTCAGTCTGTAATGTCACCGTATTGGGGTCATGTTTAATTCCTGATATAATAAAGCAGTCGTGTATTAACACAGTGTGTTGATAATGGCATAGCTTGGGATAAATGTCTCGTTAAATATCACAATACTCAAAATTTGGAAGGATGCAACAGCAAATAAGGAAAAGGAATCCTGTGCACATTCAATAGAAGTGAAGTTTACTCCATACTCTCTCTCACTCTCTCCCTCTCTAGAAGATGATCATTAGGGGATTGGAGGATATATATATATATACACACACACACACATCTGAAAAGTGTGATGAGTGCTAGGAGCATGAAAACAGAAAGATCACTGTATAATAAATGTGAGAGTGACTGCTGAGTTAAATGCAGTTTGAATTTCCACTTCCACACTCCATCACTCTCTAAACAACACACAGAGTGACCTGTACACAACAACACAACCTCCATCCAGATGATTTAAACAACACAAACACTGAGATCATTCATTCACAAATCAGAGAGAGAGAGAGAGAGAGAGAGAGAGAGAGAGACTCTATCCTTCACTCTTCCACTGTACCCCAGTATATACAATGACATTAGCACTGCTGTTAATCAGCGGGACTGCCACACATCTACACCACTTTATTTACTACCAGACCTTTCCCAATGACGTCATTTTCTCCCTGCTACACCGTGCACGAGCGCTGGTAGTACCCGATTGTTCCTCTTTAGTTAGAGGTTTAAATACCTCGGCGATGCGACTCCACACAACCCCGCTTCGACCACGGAGCCCGGGATCCTTCTGACATGGAGGGCCGCTGGGTAACTTGTCTGAGAGATCAGAAAGACTGGACGTGGAAAATCATGACCGATGGCGGCATCTCGTCCGTGCGCGAGCCTCGCTGGCAACAAACCAACGTTACTTTGACGGAATTACAACATTATGTTTGCCCACAGCCTTCCCAGCCATTCTAGAGGCCATATTATTGTCTGCACTGACGTCATTTCCTGCTGAAGATCCGGGCGACCGGATGTGGAGGTGTTGGAGCGCAGAAACGAACAGAATCGAATAGAATTCCTTGGAGGGCGAGATTTCAAACTCGGAGGAAGCGCCGAGGGAAGCGTCACGATTATTAATTGCGCAGTGCGATGAAGCGACGTGTGATTGGCTGAGGAATGTCGGTGTCGCTAGGGCAACTGCTCGGGTTCTGAAGATAAAGCGCTGCAGATTACCTTTACATCAATCCACAGCGTTCGTTTTTGAATCTGATTGGTCAGAGGGTATAGGAGGGATCGATGGGTGTGGTTTATTTCCGATTATTAATTGCGCATGCGCGTTGACTGGTGGGCAAAAATCCCAGTTTGCTGAGCCTGTCAGGCTGTAATATATATAAATATAGCTCTAATTGGTATACTTTTCGCTTGTTTTGCTGTTTTATCATTATTATTTTTAAGATGATTGGAAATATTAAATCTAGTTCACATTATTTGTGAGCTGTGGGTCCTGACGTCAAGAAAAGGTATGAAGTAAACCTGCTGGTGGCACTGTATCTTTTCCCGACCCATACAGTTTGGAGGGACCCTACTGTTTGGCCAGCCACCAACTATGAGTGTATTTACAATTATTTTATTCTTACTCCAGGTCCCATGTGTGGCGATGGGGGAGTGAGCTGCACCTTCCTTTCCTCCACATTCATGGCTAAAGTGCCCTTGAGCAAGGTACCTAACCCCCAACTGCTCTCCAGGTGCCCCAATGTGTGTGTGTGTGTGTGTGTGTGTGTGTGTGTGCTCACTTTGGATGGGTTAAATGCAGAGGCAGTAATTTCCCTTGTGGGATTAATACGGAATATCAAAATCAAAACTCTTAAGTGACGAAGAAGCTAAATTAATCGTGAAACAGCTTGATGCATTAAACTGCTGATATGTTAAATTAAAGTAGTAAGTGCTGCAAGGGGAAAGGACTGTGTGGCCGAGTGACTGTATTTGGAACTAACCCGCGTTTATCTCTCACCTGACATGAAGTAGTTACTGCACACACATTCGTGACCACCAGGTTTCCATGGTTCTGATGTTTCTCCATATCTTGCACACTTCAAAAACTTCAACCAGGCTTTCTGCCTTTGAAAATCAACAGGAAAATGAAAGAATTTATGCATACATATACTGGCAATTTAAATTCACCATACAACTTGTAGGCATGCTGTTGATTATATTCATCTTTTTGCACAAGGTTGCACCCTGCTTATGATGTCATCGCGATTGCTTATTGATTTCTATAACAACAGCTCTGATAGTGCATGGCAAATCACAGATTTATATCACTACACTCATTGTAATATGAAATTATTTCTGTAATAAAAAACACAATTTCCACTGAAGCCCCAAGCGGACATGCATTCATACATTTTTCCCCTTTGTTTTCTTGAGATAAGGGGATATTTATGTTGTTTTATCAGGATAATAAGTGCTGTCTTCCCACGCTAAGTTAATTTTGTCTTCCCGTGATAACGGCTTATTTATAGCAAAGCATAAAGTTTTTTCAGCCTGGGTCAGGACTTCATTGAGGAGAAATGTGAAACATGATGTTGCCTATTTTTCTAATCTACTAGATCTCACATTAATACATAAAGTATGCTATTATCACAGGAAAAAAAGTTTTGTTATCTTACGATCTATAGTAAATTATACGCTAGAACAGTACTGTTTGGTCCAACATAAGTATATAATACACAAACTGATTGGTCTGCTATCTCAGTAAAAATCTAATTTTAGTGTGCTTTTTTGCTTAGGTGAACTTGTAGTATGTACTAGTAACTAATATACTGGTATGAACCTGGGCGGCACTGTGGTGTAATGTTTAGCACATTTGCATCATAGCAAGAATGTCCTGGGTTCAAGTCCCGGGCTCGGGTGTTTCTGTGTATAGTTTGCATGTTCTCCCAGTGCTTCCATGGGTTTTTTTCTGGTACTTTCCTCCCACAGTCTAAAGACATGCACATTAGGCTTAATGGCTGTTCCAAATTGCCTCTGGGATTTGAACATGAGTGTGCATGGTTGTTTATGTTGGTTCTGTGATGGTCTGGGGAGCTGTTCAGGGTGTACCCTGCATTTGCCCAGTGCTGGCTGAGATAGGCTTCAGCCACCCCATGACCCTAGAAGGATTAAGCAGCTTGGCAAATGAGTGAGAAAGTTATGCACCTTTGGCTCAGTGGATGTAGCTAAAATGCATATACCTCTAACATTCAATCTCAGATATTCTGTGACATCGCAGAACAACCACAGAGTCTGACTAGCACATTCATTTATACTTCGGTGAGAAAATCAGGGCATCCTGCACAATCACTTGGATAGGCTGAAGGCTTCATAGCTGCATGTGATATAATGTCCACTAGAGGGTATTGTCATTTGAACACTGATCACATTCACACACACACACACAAAATCGAAAATATCAAATTAACCTAGTGTGCATGTCTTTAGACTGTGTGAGACAACTGGAATATGGGTGTCATACTGTATTAAAATTGAAAATCAAACTATCTCTAAAATTTGCCTATGCATTTTGACCATAAAAAAGGAAAAGCACCTGGTATTTTAATTTATATTTTTGTATGGTAAAACCAAAATCAAATATCTATCGGGACACACTGACCCTCTTCTTTTCTGTTTTATTTATAAAGTTTCCAAAATTAATTTATTAGATTTGAGTTATTTCTGTTCAATTTGTGTAATTTTCTTTTCTAATAGTCATAATAATAATACTACTACTACTAATAATAATTATTATTATTTTTATTATTATTATTGTTGTTGCTGTTGTTAATAATAATAATAACAAAAACAACAACAATAATAATAATTGTTGTTGTTATTATTATTATTATTATTATTATTATTATTATTATTATTATTATTATTATTATTATTATTATTAATAAACAAATAAATAAATAAATCTGAAAACTGGGATATGGAAGAGACCACAGGGAAAGTGGAAAGTCTGCTTGCCTGAACTACCGATGACGTCATTAAGACGCGACGGACCCCTATAACTGTCGGCATCAGTTTCGTCGCGCTTGAAGATTATACAGATAAATTAAACTCTCGTGGAATTTGTGCTGCAGTTTTCATTACGATTGATTAAAAATACACACATTGTTCGTACTTTGAGACTATATAAAACTGAGGTAAACGTTATTTTCGTCATTTTCTGCCAAACACGTTTCCATATTGCATCATCCTCGCCTGTGTGCCGGTAATTTGTAGTTAGTGTGCAGTTGGTATATTTATATTATATATATTACATTTATTGTACGTTTATTGAGTCTTCATTTGTTCTCAGTTGTTAAATATGTGTTTTTATTTGACACGGTGATGTTTTTTGTTGAGTAAAATGATCAGGCGGTGTGTGGACACACTTCCATTTTCTTTTCCTTCAAGATGGCGGGTGATGAGTCCGGAGTAACGCTGGGGCAACCTCATTTGGCTAAACAAGACCTCGGTACATTAGTAAGTGAATATTTTTGGTTTGTGTCTGTGGTGAAAGGTGTTTTGTGAGTCGATGGTGTGTGTCCAGGCCGGGAGAGAGTCGGGTTTAGTGCTGTATGGTTGTAGCACTGATGAAGCTGGTTTGCTTTCTCACTTCTTCCCCACCACATGACTGACTGGGTATTAAAACTGATTACTAGGATAAAAACATAAACCAAAAGCCCCAGTGAGGAACAAAACAGTCGTCTGACATCAAACCGCCTTTTTCTAGCCGTGTCCTTCCTGAATGATTGTGTAATGTAAGGTTAGGGCTCCTGAGTGTTTGATCTTATTGTGTGTAGAAGAAAAATATACCTTTAAAAGAACAAGGGGTTTTAATCCAGATCCTTTTATATTAACCACAGACAGTGTTTATGGTACAGCAGTGACACTCTTTTGTTTAGTCACTTCATTTACGGCATTTGGCAGAACCTCTTATCCAGAGCAGCTTATATTTTATTATTTTTATACAGCTGAGTGTATTTGATGGTTAAGGGCCTTACTCAAGGGCTCAACAGTGGGGGGCATGGCAGTATTGAGGAGTGAACCCCCAACCTTCAGGTCAGTGGCTCAGAGCCTTAACCACTGAGCCACTACTACCTCTTCAGATGATCTCAGTTTTAATATCAGTATCAATTTAGTCTCACAAAATTGATTAGTGTGAATTTTATGATAGTTTTCATGATTTAACAAAGATGCAAAGATTGAGACACCTCCTAAACCTGATAAATATCTCCACTGATTGTATGGTTTAGGACTGTGTGTGTGTCTATATATATGTATAAGTGTGTGTGCAGTGAAGATTATACACCACCACTTGTGTCTAAAAGGGCTCCTAATAAAAAGAAGGGGGGAAAATTACCTATTTTAAATTTTTTGGTGTAAACAATGCTATTGTAGGCAATAAGAACCAAAAATATAATTCTGACATGTATATTGAGATAAATGTATGGTTAATAACACTAAAAATACCAATTTTTCAGAAAAATTGAAAGGTGTCGCGCATATATATATATATATATATATATATATATATATATATGTATATATATATATATTTTTTTTTTTTTTTTTGACTTTTTTTTGACTTTTTTTTGACTTTTTTATAGCATGAATAAACTTCAAACCATATGGAATGGTTTAGCGAGTGAAGAAATTAAAAAATATGTGAACACTATACCTGAAAGGTTAAATGCTGTGATCAAAGTAAAGGGTGGCCACAATAAATATTTACTTTTTTTCCTCAAAAAAGAGACTGTGATTTTTGTTATTACTGTATATTGTTTGTTTACTTATTCTCATCAATATGATCCAATATTGCATGAAGTAAATACTTGAATAGTACTTGGTTTCTGATTTATCTACGCTTTAAGTGTATAGTCATCACTGCATCATTGTATTTTTTCATTTCTTCACTCACTAAACCATTCCATATGGTCTGAAGTTCATTCATGCTATAAAAAAAAAATAATAATAATAATTTGCAACACCTTTCAGTTGTTCTGGAAAATTCGTATTTTCAGTGTTTTTGTTTATTAGCATTAATTTTACCTCAGTATACTTGTAAGAATATATTTTTTTTGGTTCTCACTGCCTACAATAGCACTGTTCAATGCATTTTCACCAAAAAAGTTTAGAGACGTATTTTTTTTTACTTATTTTTATATTTTTTTTAGGAGCCCTTTTAGACAAAAGAGGTGGTGTAAAAACTTCACTGCACACTACTTTATACACACACCTACCTCTCACAACACCCTTAGGCATTTCCTCTAAGCTTTACATAAATCAGAGACATCACAACTTAGTCTCCACAATGGAGAGCCATTACATGAACAGCAAAATTGGTGAAATAACCTGTAGGTACGTTTTATATCAGGTTATACCTGACCGAAGATTACATTATTTTTATGGGGACTTGGAACGCTGAGCCACCCACTGATAAAAAATTAAGCCGGAAGTTGCAGTTGATTTACCATGGTGGTTATAACCAATTCTAGTGGATGTACAGTGTATATATTCTATGACATTGTGGTTAATGTAAAAGCTGAGTTCATTTGTATCACTTGGCTTTTTGGTTTAGTTATCTGTTTAATAAGTTCACAGTTCGGTGTTGCAGCATGATCCAAATTAGTGTTTATTAGTTTAATGGTTTGAAAGAAATTGGTGTGTTTTTGTACTGACAATGGATGGAAAATGAACACGGGACAGCCATTGAAATTATGATCTGTATCTATAGGGCTCCACTCAGTATTTCCTTTATTATGCTGTCCAGAAGAATAAAACCCTACAGAGCAAAAAAACAAAACAAAAAACATAAAACTGCAATGAATGCCAGGTATTTTAGTTACAAACAGTAATAAATGCATAACTGATGATGTGCGTCTTTCTCTTTCCTCATAGGATGTCACTACATTGACACCACTCTCACAGGAGATTATCAGCCGGCAAGCTACAATCAACATAGGTGTGTTCACTGGGTCTGAAACATGTCAGATGCTCCTTTGGTTTCTTTTTTTTTCTTTTTTCTTTTTAACCCTAAATCTGTCTACTTAGCATTTTTAGATGTCATATCCTGTTAAACTCTTGCAGTTAATTAGTATGTAACAGATCATAGTTTAAGAAAACACCTATGTAGACATATACAGACACACTGATGTACACATGTTGCACGTTGACAGATTTTAATAAAGAATTTTGACTTAGATTAACTTCCAACAAGTGCTGTCTTCTTCTTTAACGTTTTATTTAATCCTTCATACTGCATGCTTTGATCAGTTGCTGAAATTTTAATATAATCTGCTTGTGGTAATGGTGCACTTCTGAAATTTAAGTATTCTTCTTTGAATTGTAGGAACCATTGGTCATGTGGCTCATGGGAAGTCGACGGTGGTGAAAGCCATTTCCGGTGTCCACACTGTCCGATTCAAGAACGAGCTAGAGAGAAACATCACTATCAAGTTGGGTTATGCCAATGCTAAGGTGAGAAAAAACCCCCCCTCATTTCCTTATGGGTTCCCAGGATGTGAATGTGGGGCCAGTGGTGTATTGGTTAGGGTGCTGGGCTCATGATCACCCCCATCGTGCCTGGGCAAAGTTTTAACCACAAGTGTGCCTCTGTCCACTAAGCAGTATAAATAGGTACCTGTAAAAACTGGGAAGGTAACTTGCAATGGAATAAAGTCCCATCCAGGAGGTGGTGAACTCCTAGTCACTTCACGCTACGGCCTGATGCGCCAGTACGGCTCAGGTGTAAAAATCCCAACAGACCTCCCTAGTGCTGGGATTAAATGGAAGTTTATGGCAGGACTTCAAAGTGATTTCATATCTATGTGTGTGAGTGATTAGCTACAGTGTACACTGCTGACCAGTTCAATGGATGCAGTCATTGACATTTGGTTCTTTGAACCTTTGTGTAAAAATAGCATAAAATACAAGTCACCATTGATGAAAGCAGGTTATTATTTATTTGTCCTCTGTCTTGGACTGCATTTAGAACAGCTCTTGGTTATACATGTCAGAGGGTTAGATTGGTACTGGTTTTATTAGAATTAGTAGGTGTGCCCAAACTTTTGACTTGTTCTGTGTTTAAAACCCATTTGTTTATCAAATCCACAGGAAACTGGATATCTTGCACATTTCGACCAAATATATTGGTAGATTGAAGACAAACATTCTGTAGTATGCTGCATAAATGTGACCCAGTCTGGCAAAATGAGTCACAGTGACCAAAAATTCAAAATTGAGTTAGCCATACCATTTAAAA
>JAOUQZ010000025.1:7154509-7165955 GCA_028564935.1 Neosilurus hyrtlii
ATATATACATACATACATACAAACACACCATTTATTTTAAAATTTTCTTTATTTTTTAATAATTTTAATGTGTTCATGTCGACATTTTGTCGGCAGCTTGGATACTTGGAGCAGACCTACTGCCTGCTTGCTAGTAACATGGGGAAGCTCTTTCCATTACAAGTGGATTTAAAAGTTGTATTAAAGAGTTTGATCTCACTAACTATAAATTATAATATAATCACCAATGCATTACAGAATGTATCAGTAGTGAAATTCACCTGTACATGTACAAGCCAGAATATTTAACTAATGAAGATAGTGAGGACAAACACATGTAAACTTGAGATCATGGCATGTGGACAAAAGATCAAGACAGTTGTACTAGTAGTGCATCACTTTTCTGCTAGATTCTACGGAGAAAGCGTGCGATTTGACTTTGACTGATGTCAATATGTCATTCATTGCCCACGAACACTGCAAAAATATTTTATGCTATATATATATATTATGATAAATGCAATTATAAATGTATCTAAATTATTTTAAGAAATGTTTCTTTATATGCTTGGTCTTCAAAATAATGCATACAAAAATGTAGTATTATCTTTTTTTTACTTTAAAGGCTAGCAAGTGGTTTTCTTGTATAGTTTTTTTTTTCTTCTATTTAGTGTTTCTTACTTCCCAAAGTTTAAGAAGTGCATGAAACTGAATTAAGGAACACATGGTGGAGAGCAAGACTTTAACTGTCATTAAATGCATATGATCTGAGTGATGAACTTTCAGTTCTCATGTCTTTTTTTAATTACTAGTGCTTTATGTTTATCCTTCAAGGTGGGACAGGAGATCGAAGTCCGACCTGGTATTGTTTCTAAGGACCATGAAGGGAAGCTCATGTGCAAACCAATTTTCTCCAAGATTGTCTCACTGTTTGCTGAGCACAATGACCTCCAATATGCTGCACCTGGTGGTCTTATAGGTACGTGGAGAAATCTTTAAACAATATTATATACACAGGATATATAGTCACAGGATATATAGTAATAGTCTTTACTTTGTGAATAGTCTTCACAATATACTGTAGAGAAAACATTGATGTATGATTGTCATGTGAACTCAGTAGTTCCAAGATGGTGGCACTTCTCACTGTGCTGTTTTCTATACTGGGGAATTTAATTTCAAGATTGATTGCTCTGTACACACAACGCTGGTGTGTGTTGTATAGAAAAAAAACTGCCAAGTCTCAGTGCTCTGATGCACAGTACACATGGCCAGCAATAATTTTTTTAACTGTTTCATTCATGCACTTGTTTGTGATGTGGTAGGTGTGGGCACTAAAATCGACCCGACGCTGTGCAGAGCGGACCGTATGGTCGGTCAGGTCCTTGGTGCTGTCGGTGCGCTGCCTGAGATTTTCACCGAGCTTGAGATCTCCTACTTCCTGTTGAGACGGCTGCTGGGTGTCCGCACTGAAGGTGACAAGAAAGCAGCAAAGGTGAATGAAATGCCCACTCTGGTTTACATAGACACTGATTGTGTTTTACACACTTAAGAACTCTTGTCACACCATTTTATCACATTCCCAATAAGCATCATTGATAAAATGACTGTAAGAGGAGCTTCAAATGAACCAAAATATAAAATGAAATCAATCATTAATGAACATATTTTTCCCCTTCTCTCTCTGTGTACAATAGTATACCATTGCATTTGGACCAATGGTGCTTTGATTAGTGAAAGTCGTGAACGGCTCCTAATCTGGTCGAAGTTGCTGCTGTTACGTGATTAAAAGCCTTGTGTAATAAGGGTTAAAGATGTTATTTATTGTCGATACGTCTGATTTGCACAAAAGGTCCAGAAGCTTTCGAAAAATGAGGTGTTGATGGTGAACATTGGATCGTTATCAACGGGAGGCCGTGTGAGTGCAGTTAAAGCTGATTTGGCCAAAATTGTGCTCACTAACCCTGTGTGTACAGAGGTGGGCGAGAAGATCGCTCTGAGTCGCCGAGTGGAGAAACATTGGCGGTAAGCAATTTATAAACACAGACATTTCATATAGATGCAAGTTGTTTAGCAACAGCTGGGGAGCCTGAATAAGTTACCAGCTGTTTAAGTTTTGATTAATGGTTTATTTCTGGAGTTGGTAATCTTTACACTCTTTATTTATTTATTTATTTATGTCTTTCTCTGGTTCTAGTCTAATCGGCTGGGGTCAAATCAGGAGAGGAGTAACCATCGCACCCACAGTGGATGATGAATGAGGATTTTACAGTGGAATAAAAGGATAGTGTTCTTAAACCATATGGCATAAATATCAAAGCATTTTCACAATAGTGCTGAGGTTGGAGCTGCACGGGCATCGGCACCTGTATTTTAAAATCCACACCAATCCCAACAGCAGGACTGATTTCATTTACACTTCAATATGGGAAGAGAGCTGTATTTGCTGGGGGAAAAAATTAAAGAAAGAAAAAGGAGGTTTACTGCAGAAATGTCAACATATTTCAGTGATTACTAATAAAAACACTTTGGATCAAAAATGTGGCATGATGTTTTGTGGATCCAGTCAGGTACAGCTTTTACTGGGCGCATGAATAATATTTATAACATGTTCGTTCTTTACTTGTCAGACACTTGATCCAATTTGGGTCGCAGGCAGGCTGTAGCCTATCTCAGACAACTCTGGGCGAAGGCTGGCCACACCCTGAACAATTCAGTCCATTGTAGAGCAAACACACACACTCAGACCTAGGGGCAATTTGAAGCAGCTAATTAGCCTAATGTGTGTGTCTTTTGGACTGTGGGAAGAAACCGGAGAGGACATGCAAACTCCAACCTGAAATGCCCTCACTGAGTCTGGGGCTTGAACTCAGGACCTTCTCGCAGTAAACCGTTATACCTCCCCTGCCTTAATGTCATTTCTCTTAATATGGTTCCTGGTGTTTTACAGACACAAGAAATTACACGATCTGTGAGATTTTATAAGTTACCAGCTATTCTACTGTTAAATGACCAGTCCATGTACTGAGGTAAAAAACAAAAACCTAAACTGTAGAACATCCGGCTTATTTCTAGGAGATCTAATACATGACTTCAACATGTTTATATTGGTGGTTTATTAGAAGCTACACTGAACCAAATACCAGTTTTCCATCATATGTATGTGCACTAGGTGCAGCTCAAAACAATAATAGATACATAAGATCTATGAGGTGCAGGTAGCCTGGGTAGTTCTAGACTGGAGTTGTACAATAAATCTACAGATACTTTAGGTCGATAAATATCCAGCTTTCCTTCACCTATAGCTCTCATAACACCCCCTGAACTGGTTTACTGACTTTATTCTGGATGTGATTCGAGCTGTGGACGGTCAGAACTAAACATGTTCCCACTGTGTGTGTGTTTCCTTCCCTCAGGGTTCTGTTAGTTAGCACCAGCTAACGGTTTGTTTTTAACTGATATGAGTCGCTATGCGTTGCTAACAGAAATAAGCCGCGCGTGCGTGTGTGTGTGCGCGCGCGCTCCTCTTCACTTATGCACTCTTTTAACTATAAACTTTCCTCTGGTATCACTTTGGTCGCCACACTTTAAAATAAAGCTTTTGTTTTAAGAGGAGAATATTTCCGAGTTATTGTCCGGATGTGCTATCAGAGGTAATAATGTGTTTGTTTCACTTTAATGCATATACAATAAACAGGCTTCTCACATCCGGATTTGGATGCAAGTGAATCTCTGGCCTTTTGTTCGTGAACATTCGGCCCCTCCCTCTCAGGGCCTCTGTGCACTATATCATTTCTACGTTGCATTATAACGTTATTTGTTTTGAATATGTATTATCTGGTATGATATTCTGTGAAGAGAAACAAAGCAGCGCCGATATGCTGCGTGTCGATAATAAATGCTACGGCGTTAGCCCCTGACGGCGGTGTGAGTGCGGAGTTCGGCCCCGCCCTCCCAGCGCCGCTCTGGCCCGCCCTGCTCACACAAACTCCCCGCCTGAGCTCTGGCCGAGTCTGGGGAAAGCGTACGGCCTGGAGGCGGTGTGTGAAAAAGGTAGGCCGCTGCACAACCATATATGCTTAACACTTCCTTCAACCGCTTAATATTGAGTAGCGCGTGGATTGTACGGGTTAATATCGGCGGAGAAGTTCATGCTTTTTCTCTCGTTTGACCAGTTTGAAGGATTAGCGGCGTTATGACAGTTGGGGCCTTCGTTAGCATCAACTCAAAGGCCTTCGGAGGCCTCATTTAGGCCGCTGGTGCAAACATACAACCGAAGTTAAAATTTTAGTTATACAATTCTTTATAATACATAAAAGAGACCATAAATGCGCGTTGCGAATTTGTATTCTGGTTGTAAAGCACATTAAATGCACGTTTATCGATCATTTTTATTAATCCAATATGGCGGCAGGCATAAAAAAATGGGCGTGTTTACCTTAGAACCCTGTTTTTTCTTTTAACCTCACCCACATTCCGGTTAATCCCGCCTTCTGCACTACGATTGGCTAGTGGAATTCTCCGCTTTAGTCTTCTATTGGTGGTTACGTCATATCTACTTGCGAGAATAATTTAAAGACCAATCTTAGCATAGTAGTCGGTATTTGTCGGAATGTGGGTATGGAAAAATAAATTAGCGGTAACAAGGAAGCACCATTTACGGTGTTGTCAGTGCATGCGTTCCTCTTAGGCCACGCCCCCTGGTTTAAACGTCCTCATGCTAATGAAGAACCTGTATCATCTATAAAAGGAAAATATTCCTCTGATTTTTTCCCCCTTTGATCATTGGAGTCTTAGGCTCGTATTCAGTATAACGCCTCCCCTCTCACCACACACACTGAACTAATGGGATGGTGATAACTTTTTTAAGTGGCACAGTTCAGATTTAAGTACATGAATGTCAATTGCAGTATGAATTTATTATTGTTTCATAGAGGGGAGTAACCTAAAATGTATCCTGAGATAATTCACCCTCATCCTTTAGTACAGACTTCATCTTGCTAGTGGCAAACTATAATGCCATTATAAAATGAACAACCTACTTTTCAAGGTCACCACAAATTTAAAGTTAACAAAGTGGCGTGGAAAATCACCCCCGGTGACATGGTACACAAGGATTGCCATTGCAATTTAACTATTGAACACTGCCTTTAGCAACAGCACATGTGCTGAATGCATCTGTATTGCAGATGAAAGTCAGAAGGCATAAACAAACTTTAAAATCTGCACCTTTTATGTGAGTGGGCGGGGTTTTAGTGCCTTTAGCAGACCCGCCCAAAAAGCATCTAATAGCAGAAAGAACTTTTTATTTTCATTTTATTTATTTATTTATTTTTAAGCTTCTGAAACCTAATTCTACATACTTATTTTTTTAATCATTGAAGTTTAGCTGGGTGATTTAATATCTCATGCTGTTTTGTGTATTTACAAATACAAAAGCATTATACAGTATACTTAAAAAAGTTCAGCCTGCAGCGGTGAAGATTTTTGACTGATGTTTTCTTTGGTGTTGTGCACTGCCAGGAGTTAAAATATTATGAGCAAGGGGGTCGATGGATGAGGATGTGACGACCCTCTCTCCCCATTCCCACCAGCCCAAGATCATCTTCCATGGGTCAGGTAAATATGAAGTACAGTGTGTGTCTGAAGAAAAGCAGCCAAGTGCAGATAATACCTTTTAAATAAAGCGTGTTGATATAGCAGCAGCTTAACTGTTTGTGTTTCAGGTGGGGATGGTGAAGCTGAGGAGGATGAGGTGGCAGTGGAATTACATGAGACAGTACTGGTCTCTGGAGTGGAGGATGATGGGATAGCAGTGCACAGTTTTTCCCCAGATGAGCTGGTTATCCAGGATGCCATGGGAGATGTTGTGGCTGAGTATGTTCAGGACAATGAGGAGGAGGAGGAAGGCCTGGGCACGATCACTGTGGGAACATGTGTGATGTCACCGGGGATAGCTCTAGAGGACGTCTTGAATTCCTCACAAGTGCAGGAGGACCCGGACGGGTGCGAAAACTACCTCATGATTTCCTGTGAGTGGTCCAAGTTCATTGATGTGACATCATGTGTTTCAGCTTTACCAAAAGAAATCTTTATATGAAGCAATAGGAACTGTTAGCTTTCATGATTTGTGAACAAAGCTAAAGAAATCACTTCTATGCAGTGATGCATAAAAAGAAAGTAATTACTTTTATCTCCCACTTCCCGGTTCTTTGTTTTTCCCAGTGGAAGAACCTGGGAAGATTAGCGATGACGCTAAAGTTACAAGTGAGGGCACTTTAGAGGAGCAGGATGATGCAGAAAAGGAGGATAACGAGGGTCAAGAGGTCATCAAGGTTTATATCCTGAAGGCTGACTCGGGAGATGAAGACCTGGGTGAGACTGGCTTTTGTCCGCTCGGGGGGATGGGTGTGATATTAAAATCCAAACACTGCTTTTTATTACGTGCCAGTGTTTCCATTAACTGAGCCCACGCTCCTTTATCATTTCTGTTATATATTTTGCAGGTGGCACTGTGGACATTGGGGACGCTGATATTGACGTGGACGAAAGCGTGGAGTTGATGGACCCATCTGCACTCAGTGACAAAATGGTCCTCATGCCTGTGGGAGAAGCCAATCAGAATCAGGAAGACATGAGTGAGTCCTGCCAGGCTGACTCGGTTTTTATGCCCAGTCCCCTCCAAAAGTATTGGAACAGCAATACAGCAAGGTTTTTTTAACAATAATATTAATATTTAATCCATATATATCTGACCATGTAGTATATACTAATGATCAGTATTGCCTGATATGAAACAAATTTACATGATACATTCTTCAGCTATTGTACCCAGTGCGGTATGAGGTAATTGATCAGAATTTTTAGGTTTCATTTCCACATAATTTCATTTAATTAGAACAGCTTATACCCCTTTCTCACCGACGCAACTTAACCTGCAGAAGTTTATGGAAATGCTTGCGCAGAGCACCGCAGAACAACGTGACCGTTGACACGTGTATCGCAAGTTGCAGCAGAGAACCGTCAGCACCGCCCCCTTCTGCAGCTACTCGCAGTAAATTATAACCTGTTTGATTTTTTTTCGTCACATTTCTGCGGAGAGACAGAAAACGTGTCATTTCCGCGTGACAGTGTGACACCATCGCCAGCATTGTATGTTAACTGTGAACAACGTGTGAACATCGACAAGCACCGGTGGTACCATATGATGCTCACCGGGATCATATGTTTTTTTCCACGATATAAAAGGCTGTGAATCTTCACCTCAGCTATTGTTGCAGGATCATGCTTCCAAAGGGAAGAGGACGAGGAAAAAGTGTTTTCTGCATCTTCACCGCGTGGTGTTCCTCTTCGGGCTTCTGCGGGTGTCCGCGTTAAAGTAGGGTCGGTGAGAAAGTGGTATTAGAAAATGACACCATTGGTTTCAGATAAGCCGATTTTTAGTTGAGCAAAAAGTATTAAAATAAAACTTTATTTAGTTGTTTATCCCCCACTTGCAATAACAGTGGGAGGTCAGCGTCCAACTGATTTCACCAATCTATTGCACTCTGTAGACGTCTGAATTCATTCTGCTGCTTCCATCATGAGTTATGTAACCAGTAAAGATAAGTGAGACTGTGACAGAAGCAGCCATGCAAGCCTAATCCATGATACTACCTCCATCATGCTTCACTGATGAGCTCATATGTTTTGGATCACAATTAGATCCTCTCTCTCCACACTTTGACCTTTTCATCACTTCGCTAGAGGTTAATCTTGGTTCCAGAACTTTTGTGGCTCTTCTGTGATCAGGAGTAGCCATTCAGAGCTTTTAATCGCCTAACCAATCAATCTAACGGTACGCTGAGAAACACGTGTCAGTCGCATGTTCCAGTATTTTTGATTATTGAAAGAGTGTGTGAAAAGTGCCATGTTCTAAGCTTATATAGTATTTAAAATATCAGGAAATGAAAGCTGCAGTTCACGTGTCATCTTGCATGAATCATTTGATCTCAAGTCCTGATATCTTCAGTACGCAGCAAAATGCTTAGCCTTGATGTTCCAGTACTTTTGGAAGGAATTGTATCTGCTTTTATGGGTGGTGGGTGAATCTGATGTCTTAATGTACATTTGTTTCTTCACAGATATGGCTAAGATAACCGATGAGGTGTACATGGAGGTAGTGGTGGGGGGTGAGGAGCCTGCCAATCACCAGCGGCCATTCGATAACACCTCGCTTAGCAAGGACTTCATGCCTGTAGCTTGGGCAGCTGCATATGGTAATTTCTAGATTATAAACAAAAGCAACATGATTTCATAGCAGATATAAAAACAAATGTAGACATGTAAATAGCTGTTGTGAATTCTTGCTTTGGATTTGGAAATGGTTTAAGTCATGTGATCACTGTGGCTAGACTACCACTACATTCACACTGACAAGTATCAGTGTCTTCAGTATCAATATCACTATCTTGGCTATGGGGAGGTTCTACCAACCTATTTTCGGCTAGTTGCAGGAGTGCTGTCGATACTGAGGGCAACCTGATTTCAACATTGCATGAATTATTTAAGCACACAAGTTTAAACATGTATTCATTCTTAAGTGGTAAGCAAAAAAAGAAAGCAGTTTTTTTTTTTCTGGTGATACAAGAGTCACAGTCAAATGTTGCAATTGTTATTACCAATAAGTGCAACACCACATTGTGGAACTCCTCGTACTTCATGAGTACTTACAGAGTGTATTGCAAGGAGGTGTGCTAACAGAAGTACACAAACTGAGACACATCATGAGGCGTACAGCTTATCATGCTGGCGAATAGTTGATAAATATCTTATACAAATAGTGTAAAAGTACACAGAGTACAAAATATCCTTATTTTACTCTGTGCTATGAAAATTCCACTGTATTTCTGCTGTACAAACGAAACCATCATGGGTTCTACCATATGTATTACTGGCTACATTTTTCATTAAAAAAACAGTGATAAGTTGTTTTTCTTCTTGCCTTATCCTGTGTATTCCCTCAGATCTCAACCTAATGTCGCTTAAATCTTTTCTGATAGCAATATTTCCTGTATAAAATGTTTTCAGATGGGCAGGAGGCTGAAAGCTATGAGAACAGGAATGGAGCAGCTAGTGCACTGTTGCATGTTGAAGAGTGTGAAGTAATGGAGAAAATCAACCATCAGCGAATTAAAAGCAAGAACAAGAAACACACAGAGAAACGACACATCCAGACAGGTAGTGCGAGATTGACACCGAGATGTTTGCCCTTTCAGTAAAAGTACTCTTTCATCTTATTTAGTCAACTAAAAGTAATAATAAATTATCTTGTTTTATACCCCAATGCTCTCTGCTGCCCCATGCCACACTTACAAAACTTTGCCAATTGTAGAGGAAACAATGGATTTCTGGAATGTTCTGCATCATGTCTGCTGCTATCATAACTCGGGGCTTTTCCGGAAGTGTTAAAATGTCTGGGGTTTTTTGTGTTTTGTTTTTAGCTCCCACCATCACCAAAGGTTAGTGTAGCAGGAGCTATAGAAATGGGTTCCATGCAACAGTTCCTTGCAAGTTTTTAGTGTGATTATCTTGGAAGGAAATGACAGAATCACCAAATTTAGTGTATGGGTCCCTCTGAGGGACAAATATTGTGGGATTATTGTATATGGGTCACCTTGACCTTGGTCACTTTTTATATTTTGGACTTTCTATTAATGCGATAAGTTTAAAAGGAAATGATACAGGATCACCAAATTTGGTGACTAGGTTCCTTGCTGGAAGGTCTCGGTTGGGATTGTTTATGGGTGCCCTAGACCTTGTTTCAAGGTCACTGCATTCAAGTGAGTAAATTTTTTATATTGGGTTTCTCAAGGCTTGTTAGTGCGATAACTTTGGAAGGATATTACATATGATGACCAAATTTGGTGGATGGATTCCCCTTAGGAAGGTCTCGTTTGGAATTGATTGCTCTTTGCCCATATGACTCTTGACTTTCAGTGAAAAGTATGAGGTACATCAGTTTGCTACTTTCTGTATAAAAAACACAAAAAAATTCAACACTGCCTCTGGGTTCCGTTGTTGTGTGATTGTGAATTTCGTCTAACCATAAACTGCTTTTCCTAACGTTATCTTTATATTTATCTTATAGCCATCATCATCGGCCCCTATGGCCAGCCTCTCACAGTGTATCCATGCATGTTGTGTGGAAAGAAATTCAAATCGCGAGGTTTCCTGAAGCGTCATGCCAAGAACCATCACCAGGATGTCATAAACAAGAAGAAGTATCAGTGTACAGACTGTGACTTCACCACCAACAAGAAAGTCAGCCTTCACAATCACATGGAGATCCACACATTGAGCAGCAAGAGCGCGCCGTTCGAGTGTGAGGTATGCGGCAAAGAGTTCCACCAGCAGGCAGTACTCTTCTCCCACCGACTCCAGCACCATTACCGAGAGCCGAAGCTGCAGATTCCACCACCTGCTACAAAAATGCACAGCTGCAAGTTCTGTGATTATGAAACGGCTGAGCAGGGCCTTCTTAACCGGCACTTACTGGCTGTGCACAGCAAAAACTTCCCTCACATCTGTGTGGAGTGCGGGAAGGGCTTCCGTCACCCCTCTGAGCTCAAGAAGCATATGAGAACTCACACTGGGGAAAAGCCGTATTCATGCTTGTACTGCAGCTACAAATCGGCCGATTCGTCCAACCTAAAGACCCACGTGAAGACGAAGCACAGCAAAGAGACTCCCCACAAGTGCGAGCGCTGCTTCCAGACCTTCGCCGATCCTGAGGAGCTTCAGCAGCACGCTCTCGCGCATGAGGAGGAAGCCAAGAGCCACCAGTGCGTGCACTGTGATCATCGCAGCTCCAACTCCAGCGACCTGAAACGCCACATCATTTCTGTTCACACTAAAGAATATCCGCATAAGTGCACCACGTGTGGAAAAGGCTTCCACCGACCCTCCGAGCTCAAAAAGCACTCGGCCGCTCACAAGGCCAAAAAACTGCACCAATGTCGCCACTGCAGCTTCAGGATCGGAGATCCATTTGTTCTCAGCCGCCACATTCTGTCTGTCCACACCAAAGAAACGCAACAACAAACACCTTTCTCGGACAAAAAAGGGCTGAAGAAGGCGTTTGTTCTGGGTGCACATGGCGGGAAAAAGGTTTTGGCCAAAGTGCACAGGGAGCGCAGGGTGTATCAGTGTCAGTATTGCGATTACAGCACAGGAGACGCCTCTGGCTTTAAGAGACACGTCATCTCCATCCACACCAAGGATTATCCACACCGCTGCGATTTCTGCTCCAAGGGCTTCCGCAGGCCATCAGAGAAAAACCAGCACGTTGCACGCCATCACAAAGACATGATGGCATCTGTGTGATGTTGGACAACCTGACTGGGTGTGCGATATGAAAAATATATATATATATATCTATATATATATATATATATATAGAGGGCATCATAATTTTTAATTTTTCACA
>JAOUQZ010000025.1:7167167-7189790 GCA_028564935.1 Neosilurus hyrtlii
CCCGAGCTGGGAATCGAACCCAGGACCTTCTTGCTGTGAGGCGGACGTGCTAACCACTACGCCACCGTGCCGCCCCCAATCACAGTCATCTATAGGCAAAACAAGGTTTTATTAAGGTTTATTAATGATTATTTCAACAATTTACATTGTACATCAGAATCTTGAGATTTTTTTCTTAGCAGGAAATGTGCAGAAATTCTCCTCATATTGTTGGTTTAATGCACATAAACTGCCAGTGAGGTGTAGATTATACAGAGTGAATATGCATTTCTAGGGATTCACAGTTCCAACAAACTGTCATGAAGTAAACTGAATTAGTATATACTACATGGGAATGGTGTAATCTGATTGGTCAGCTATCTAGGGACTAAAAGCTATTATTATTCATTTTAAATATTCATTTTCCTGTTTCTGATTGGTGGAAAGCCATCAAATAATTGTTCATATTATTCTACAAGTTGATTATCCATTATTGACATCAGATAAGTTGAAAATATTTTGAATTAATCATAAAACAGTTTTAGAATTAGGATTTTGTATGCTATGGAAAATTATTTAGATCTTAGAGGATGTTATTTATGTATACAAAACAACCTCGATCTGAATGATTCTCCATATTATACAAGGCCTAATTCGGTAATTTTATATTACTGAATGGATAATGCTTGAACACATGGTCACATTGAGCCAGCGGCATCATCATAATCATGCTTTTAAATGGAAAAATAAACCATAAAATTCTTGTTTTAGTTTACTTTTCTTGTGTTTCTGTATAGTGTATATACTAAAACATGAATGAGTTTATAAATACACCGTTGGCTACACAACAGTTAGATCTGCTTAGAACGTGCAGAGCTCACCTGACCTGCCTCTATCATGATTAAATGTTTAAAAAGTAGTTTTATGTTCCCGTGTAGTATATGCTACAGTTATTTGCATCAGGCTCCGTGGATCTTGCTAAATGAAATAGTTCCTGAGACAGAACTGTTCAGCAATGTCCATTTATTCTTTGGTGAATAACTGTTCATCATAAATGATTATTAAATTGGCTTGTATAAAATAAGCCACCTTGGTCCTCCTGCTGCCATGGGTACTGATGATATTCTGAGGTGTCTCGGCTAAACTTTGCATTGTACTCCATGTCAGCCCATAGCTACTGAACATACTGCTGACAGAGAAGGGTTCTGAAACTAATATAATGGAGAGAATTTGATTAGAATTTGATTTTCATTTTGATGATTAGGTTCTTGCTTGTGCATCAGTTACTATTGTTATTGTTATCAAAGTTGTTTTAAAGGCATATTCTAGCCATTTTTAAAACCATCAAAGTTGAGTTTTCTGTGAAATTATAGAGGGATTTCTTGCACAAATTCAAAATCATAGACTGGTATGTAGTAAAAACAATATATATATATATATATATATATATATATATATATATATATATATATATATAAAAGCTTCTGTTTATGCTATAAATATTATTGTTGTTATTATTAAAGCCCGTATAACATTGAATCACAAGCAGCCCTCAGCTGTGCACGGATTCAAATGTCTTCATTTCAGGAATGAATCTACATAAACTTTTAACTAGCAATCAGGATACATAAATTCCATCTGATCTTAATCATCAGACATCTACCATTGGCGTCGTCATTCACGTGACAGTTAAGTCAACATCACATGCAGTGGCAGTGTAAAAAGCATTGATTTGGTTTGGAACAGATCCGATATTACCATGCAGTCTTTCAGGACAGTATAGTAATGATCCTGATGTTTGGTATAACAGGCTACATTACACCCAACATGCTAGCAAAAATGCTTTGGTCATATAATATTTAATGCAATACCACCACCTTCACCTCAGATATGAAATCTAATGATTTGAGAAATGATTATAGAAGCTAGGCACCATATTCTAATTGTTTCGTATTTATTTAGTTCACTAATATTGGAATGATTTCTGGCAGTTTCAGTGTGTGTTAGGGGCTTGGGTAAAAGAGTGAAATGTTTGTTGATAAACAATTAATGATTAATTCATCTACACACGATAAAAAAAGTATTTATATCAATAAACTCCTCAAGGTTCATAAGATGATCATAACGTAGCGTGATGAGCGCTGTCTTTATTCTACCTATCTAAGCTGCCTGTTTCTCAAATAGATTTCAAGTACAGAATATTTAAGTGGACTGAACATGGCTTCTTGTCAAAAATTGTAGAGGAAAGATGCATATGATTCTCACAAAATCTAATCTAGAACTTTGAATTAGTATATTCTGAAAGATGTGTACATATAACTTTTGTAAATATGTAATCAATAAAAAGGACTATTTTGTGTCTGATATTTCCATTTTTGTTGTAAGAACAAGCACACAGCTGAAATTTTCTGTATATGTTTCATTGTAATATCAACACTGAGACAAACACCAAAGTCTGTAAGCCAAAGGCAAAGTTTGTGTAAGTCAGTTTAGAGGTTTCTTTTTTTTTTCTTGTACCTCAAAACATTTGCACTTTGAAATCTGCTCAAGGTCCAATAGCTGTCTGTTGTGTGTACACCGAAAAAGAAAATGTTTCTGTACAGTTCAGGATTTTGTAGATGAGAAACAATGTGGCTGAGTGCAAGCCAAACAACACTAATCCAGCCAATCATCAGCAGGAGGCATTTTGGCTTGTGCACAGAACAAACGCCCCCTGTTGCTGATTGGCTTGATGAGAGACGAGGGTGTTATTTTTAGCATGATTAGTTTGGAAATGTGCGTCTCCGAATTTATGGGGTGGAGCTTATGAAAGAGCACTGAAGGGAGGTGTGTAGTTGTTGGCCTCTTTGCTCTACAGCATTTCTTTGCATATATCTCACACTTTTCGTATATTAGTATCTTTGGCATTTTGCCGACCCCCTTCTCCTGAGCAACTCTCCTTCATTAATTTTTTAAGCTGCTTAATCCTAATTAATTAATTAGTTGGCGGGGAGGCTGGTGCCCATCTCCGCCAACTCTGGGTGAAGGTGGGGAACACCCTGAACAGCTTGCAAGGCCTTGCAGGGCCAACACACACACAACCATTCACACTCATACCTAGAGGCAATTTGGAGCTGCCATTCAGCCTACTGTGCATGTTTTTGGACTGTGGGGGAAACCGGAGTATCCAGAGGAAACCCATGCAAGCACGGGAAGAGCATGCAAACTCCACACAGAAATGCTCCGAGCCTGAGAATTGAACCCAGGACCTTCAATTCACCTGTGAGGTGAACATGCTAACTGCTGTGCCACCGTGCCGCTCCCCTGAGCAACTTAAAAAATGCTTTTCATTTATACAACTGAGCAGCTGAGGATCATAGGCCTTGTGCCATCATCTAACAGTGGCAGTTTAGTGGTACTAGAGCTTGAACTTATGATCTTCTTGTCAGTAACAGCCTTAACCAATGAGCCCGCACTGCCTTTATTATATGGTATGAATATTTGTACATTTGTTAAAGTATATAAATTTCTAATACAACTGAGCAGCTTAACATAAATTATATGACCAAAAGAACTTTTGTCTCACTATTGTCAGGAATGTCTTTATATGCTGGAGCATTACCATTTCCTCTCACTGATACCAAGTAGGGTCCAGTCATGTTACAGTATCACAGTGACTCAGTGCACAATTAAATCTATGAAGACTTGCTAGTGCTGCAGTTCTTTAACACCAGCACTGGCAAGTCTTCATAGATTTATTTGTGCACAGAGTCCACCCTCAATTTATCAGCTCTTATCAAATTTAGCTTTGCTGAATTACTGTAGAAATTTCTACAAAACCATTTCTGAATAAAAATCACAGAAATTATGAATTTGATCATCTTTATTATTTCTGCCAAATGCCTGAGAGTATTTCTTGTGATGGTGCTCAAACTTAGGATGAAACCAGCATGTCCACAGCCATCTTTCACAGAGAAGATTCTGCTCAGTTCATTACTGGAACAGAGAAATTAAGAGAAATTATTTATTTCCAAGTGCGACTGCTGTTACCTGCTCCCTGTGTCCTCATTAACTATTTAAATGTCGGTTATGGTGAAGACAGAAAAGTCACTTTTACCAAGTGTGTGCTCCTTGTCCGCAGATTCACAAAATCCTGAAAATGACAAAAACAGCGAGTAAATATTTACATTTTGTGCAAGACACTGAAAAGCTTTCTTTTACAGTCAGAAAATACACTGAGCAGCCGTAACATTAAGACCACTGAAGGTGAAGTGAATAACATGGATTATCTCGTTACAGTGGCACCTGCCAAGGAGTCGTAAGTATTAGACAGAAATTGAACAGTCAGTATTTGAAATCGATGTGTTGGAAGCAGATAAAGTGGGCAAGGATAAGGGTCTGTGTGACTTTGACAAGAGCCACATTGTGATGCTAAATGACTGGGTCTATTTATCTTCAAAACAGGTGCTCCTGGTATGTAGTGGTAAGTTCCTACAAAAGATGGGCCAAGCAAGGACAACCAGAGAACTGGCAAGAGAGTCATGGGTGCCCAAAGATCATTGATGTGTGTGGGAAGTGAAGGTGAATATGTCTAGTTTGATTCTGGGAAGTGAAGGTAAGTCTAATTTGATTCCACAGAAGAGCTACGTTAGCACAAACTGCTGGAACTGTTAATGCTGGCTATGATAGAAAGGTGGCTATAATAGAATTGGTGACTAAGCACAGATCTGTCAGGTGGTGTTAACGATACAAAATTTCATTATGTGTGAACATAATGACAATAAAGACCCTTGAATCTTGAATCTTGAATCTGATAGCTGATTGATGCACACGTACCGTAATTAGGAAACTGGAAAATGACATCCAAGCCCAGGTCTAATTTCTTTGCAATGTCTTCAAATTTATCCACGATGCCATCAGCAATGTCTGGAGAGCGTCCTTTACCACACAGAACAATAAATATACACCAATTTTACACTCATTGTTCTAAATGTTGAGAGTTTATGAGTTTATTATTGCAGTTGGGTTTAAACAAAAGCTTTCTGTGTAGGAATGGTTTATGACGTACCATAGAGTTTCAAAGTAATATTTTTCAACTTCTTCTGGAGTAAAATGGCATAAGAATTGTAGTCTGTGTCTACAATGGAGATGTCAGTGTTCTTTATTGGTATGATTCCTGTAGGAAGGATGCAAAGAACATTAGGCTTCATATAAATCTAATTCTGTTGAAGAACAAAAGAAATAAAAATATATCCGGTGCAGCTATAATGTGACATAAAAAGGTATTAACTAAGCATGGCGTTATTTTAGAATATTTTCATTTCTATACAATACTTACATTTCTATGTAAAAAAAATATTAATAAAAAATAAATAAAAACTATCTATATGACTGAGGTTGAACTTTTAAGGAGAGGGGAATTTTCTCTGATAAAAATAAAAAAATTAAGCTTGTATATTAAATGAATGTAGTAATTTACTCTAGGTTTGGTTCCGGGTGGCACGGAGCCGTAGTGGTTAGCTCATCCACCTCTCAGCGAGAACGTCCTGGTTCGATTCCCAGGTGTGGGTGTTTCTGTGTAGAGTTTGGATGTTCTTCCCATTGCTTGTGTGGGTTTCCTCTAGGTACTCTGGTTTTCTCCCACAGTCCAAAAACATGCACGGTAGGCTGATTGACGGTTCCAAATCGCCCCTAGGTGTGGGAGTGAGTGTTAATGGTTTTATGTGTTTTGGCCCTATAATGGCCTGGCGAGCTGTCCAGGGCATACTCTGCCCTCGCCCAGAGTCGGCTGAGATGGGCGCCAGCCTCCCCACTACTCTAATTAGGATTAAGCAGCTTAGAAATTAAATAAATCAGTGAAAGTTTTGTACCATGAAGAAGTATTTAGAGTTCATATTTTTGTTTTGCAAACTTTTAAATAGCTGCTTTAAGTGTTGTTTTTTTCAGTATCTAAAAATTCAATATCGAATCATTGCTGGATCGTTGTCTGGTGTGTGCTTCTTTGCTTTTGATTAATAATGATGGTTTGTCATGATAGCTCTTCTTACATTTTTATATTATCAGTATAGGATTAAATTTAAACTCAAGTTTTCATATTTAGTGGGAAGCGTCTTGGGCATACTGAGCCAGGACTTGGTTTGTCAAGCCCTAGGGGGACCATTTTACCTTTGTGTTGACTTTGTGCTAGTTTAGAAGCATTGCTAAGAGGTTTAGGGAAAAGTATTTTTGGTATGTAAGTAACTCAGCACTGAACCTTTAAGGGATAACCTATGAAGCTTTAATAATAACCATTCCTCTTCGACACGCTTGTGTGTGCTAAAAAACACTTCACAACTCATCACCTCTCAGAAGGTAGAGGCCCGGACTCTTTGTCGTCTCATACTGTTGTTTAATCTCCCAACACTGATAATTGCTAACAAAAGAAGAATACAACTTATTAAGGATTATGTTTTGCACAAAATATGTATGGTGTACTTAAATTACATTTTAAAACACAAAACTTGTAGAATTAATAATAAAAAAAGTTTTATTAAACAGACTGAAGAGTCGTACAAGATTAAATTCTTGCTAAAGACATGAGAATTAAGAGCTTTGTGCTTGATAAAAGATCGATTCAGTACATTCAGGTCATCAGCTGACTTCATTTTATTGCCACAATAATGTTGCTGGGCCTCAACCTAACCACCTGGAGCAACAATTCCATGGAGATTACATGCTCTAAAAGCTCTCCATGAAAATATTAGAGTGTGTGACTTTTTTTTTTTTTTGGTCAGGCAGTGTATATATATATATATATATATATATATATATATATATATATTTATATGTGTGTGTGTGTGTGTGTACACCATTACTACATACCAATGTTTCAGGACAATTGAAAGTTGTTGCAAATTAAATTTTTTTTACTTTTGAATAACATGAATGAACTTCAAACCATATTGAGTGGTTTAGAGAGTGAAGAAATGAAAAAATACATTACACTTATGTATTTTATGTTATATTGGTAACAAACAACAATATAGAAATAACAAAAATAACAGTCTCTTTTTTGAGAAAAAAAGTCAATATTTAATGTGGCCACCCCTTACTTTGATTACAGCATTTAACCTTTCAGGCATAGAGTTCACATATTTTTTTATTTCTTCACTCACTTAACCATTCCATATGATTTGAAGTTCATTCATGCTATGTAAAAGTAAAAAAAACATTTGCGACACCTTTCAAATTTTTCTGAAAAAGTGGTATTTGCAGTGTTTTTGTTTATTAGTCATAATTCTACCTCAATATACTTGTCAGAATGATTTTTTTTGTTCTCTTTGCCTACAATAGCATTGATCAATACATTTTCACCAAAAGATTATATAGAAGTAATTTTTTTATGAGCCCTTTTTAGACATCTTTTTTGGTGGTGTATAATCTTCACTGCACACTACTGTATATTTCTCAGATAAAACTCTGTAATCCGGGGTGTCAATTTACTTTTGATATATCTCTGTACAGGTCATTATCATGAAATAAACACCAACATGAATGGGAGATCACCCTAAAAGGGTTAATTTCAGAATGCTCTTTGTACAGTTTCACACATATTACACTTGCAAAATATTTTTTTATTTAAAAATGATTTTATTGCTTCCAGTAATGAAACACTCCACAGCAATGAATTATTGTACACTGCCTGGAAAAAAAAAGCTGTGCACTAATATGCTCTAATATTTTGTGTAACCGCCTTTAGCCTTGATTACAGCACATAATCTCTGTGGCATTGATACTTCAGTTGGTCAGGTTGAGGCTCAGTAATATTACGTGGCAATAACATGACGTTAGCAGACAATTCCTAAAGAGTTATGTATCCCTGCTTGTTGATCACTGTAGCATAATTTAGCTTATCTACGTTGTCTTTCTTTGTCGGTCAACTGACTCAGTACATGTAGAAAGTGAGCACTCTCATGCTCTTAGGCTTGTTTTAACCCATTCATTCCAAATGCTGATGTAGAAACAGTAATGATTGGAGGGGTAAGAAAGTAAGTTGAGACTATAGATCAGTTGACGTCATACTTTGGACCTTGTATTCAGTCAGATGATGAAGGAATTTAGTCACTTGCAATATCACCAGTGGTATAAAGGGAATGAAACTCAGCTCATAGATCTTCTTAACTATTACACGGTGGTACTGGAGACTCCTTCCATCATTATTATTATTGTTTTGTTGTTGTTAATAATAATAATAATAATAATAATAACAATAACAATAACAATATCATGGTACTTACAGTTTGGTTAAGGTGCTCACTTGGATTGGTTCTTTAGGTGAGGCAGGTGTAGTCAGAGTTATGATGGTTCCCTCCACTTTATAGCCATGCTCTAAAAGGTGCTTGCATCTTGATGCCACACTTAGCAGGTACCACTTTCCACTCATCTGGGACAGAAAGTCAATTTAATTAAATCGGTTTCTGATGGTTTATACTAGATTTTCACAAGGTGCAGTGTTTATACATATTTAAAATGTCAGTCTTCTCAAACATCTTCATTCACACACACACACACACACACACACACACACACACACACACACACACACACACACACACACACACACACACACAGCTGTATTCAAATATAATGCACAACAAAGAGGTTTTAAACTGTTCAAAACAAAGTAACACACATAGTAGTTTATAAATTATACCTGATTAATATCAATGTTCTGAGCTGGAGCAATCTCCTCAACGGGCTCTTTGTCTGGTTTTGGTTTTGGTTTTGGCTTGTATCGAGTCCGTCTTCCATCCACAGGTTCCCAGAGACTAAAACCCAACAACAGCACAAGAGACAAATACACATTCACCCGCACCATACCTGCAAACATATTTACTTCAAAAACAGGATTTCTCTTTATTTCTGCCCTATAAGCACTGCTAGGAAGTTTGGGAATCGGGTTTCCTGTTTGCTGCTGCCTGTGTGTGTTTGTGTGTTTCTCAACTTCAATGTTCAGTATTGACGCATAGCAAACAAAATGTTGAGTTTATCATTAACATGGTTTTACTGGAAAAAGATAGCTCTTAAACCCCTAAAATCCCTCTCTAATGCTACCCATACACTCTCTTTACATATTCATTATTATTGTCGTAGTTTTTTCTGTAACTTGGCTTATAGTGAATTGTACTGCAGTGAATCTGTCTTGACAAATGGCTGTAAACACTTACTCACACGTTCACTCATCAGACCAGGCTGAAGCCCATCTCCGGCGACACTGTGCGAAGGCAAGGTGCATCATAAAACAGCTTGACAGACACATATACAACCACTTCCACTTCCACTCACACCTAGGGGCAATTTGGAACCGTCAATTAGCCTAATGTGCATGTCTTTAGATTGTGGGAGGAAACCAGAGTGCCCGGAGGAAGCCCATGAAAGCATGGGGAGAACATACAAACTCTACACAGAAACGCCCGAACCCGGGACTCAAACCCAAGACCTTCTTGCTGTGAGGTGGACGTGCTAACCACTGCAACACCATGCCACCCTGGCTGTAAACACTTATTTTAAATTAGTCATTATATTAAATTAGTCACGTAAAGAATGTGATCTGTAAATGGATTTGCTCCTGAAAGATCTCCTTCTCAGTGATGCTGATGTGGATATAGCTGGAACACCCCCCCCAGCATGGCTCTAGTCTTCAGAACAGGCAACTGTTTTCTCACTAGTTTGTTGGGAGGATGGGGAGAGATGGAACATTGGTATCGAATAGGATAGATAGGCTACACTCTACTGAAAGCACAGTTGGGTGGCAGAATTTTTGGTCGTTGATACTCATTCTCAGTTATGGATTACTACAACAAAAATAGTGAGGAAATAAAATCTCACTGTTTTGACAGCTCAGGGCTCCATTGTTTTACTGTAAAGTGTACTTACTAACTGGTGTGTAGCCTATCTATCTTGTATGATATTTATGAGGAGGAACATGCAATAATCATTTAACTTATCTGATGTTAATGATAGATAAATCGGCTCATAGAAGAATAGCAAGAATTATCTGTTGGCTTTCCACCAATCAAAAACGAGAAAGTATTTTGAATGAATAATATTGTCCATTATCCTGAGATAGCAAACCAATCAGATTGCACCATTCCTGTGCAGTATATATTCATTTTGATCATACAAATTCAAATACAAAAAGTTCAGTGGCATCACTCGTAATGGTGAAAAATAGTATATAATTTTTTAAGTATTATTTCTGGATATTTATTACAGATGTGCATGTCCATTACTGAGGCTAACGCTGATACATTGCAATTGATCTAATACATTAAAGATACACATGTAGGACCTACTAATGCAATATGATATGAATCACCACTATTTAAATGTGTCAGATAATTGACATGATCCGATTCAACACTATGCATTTCGATTTGACTGATTAAAAAGAACTGATGCTCTGCTCTTCCTTCTCCATTATAATCATCCATGAGACTTGAGCAGGGTCCAGTGCGAAAAGGGACTTTTATTTTGAAATCTCTTTGGCATCATAGTGAGCTAGTCACCACAAGGGATGAAAAAAAATCATAGAACTTCTTGAAAGTTTCAAGATCTCTTCATTTCATATGTAGCCAAAGTATAAACTTTATTTACATTTCTGCTTGGCATCTATTGGAATTATTTAAAAAAAATTTTGAAAAAGACATGAAATTTGAAAAAACAGGAGTCTACAGTGTATGATTAGTGGTTAAAGCTCTGGGGTTAAATTATTATATTTAATTTATCATTTATAGGCCATATATTAAATGCAGACAGCCAATCAGATTGCAACATTCAGTATCCTTAACCCTGTGGTCAGAAAAGTGTAAAAAACCCTGTGTGGGCTGTGGGTGGAGCACACACATACCATAACAGAAGGATATAGTCATCATAATAATAATGATAATAATAATCACAAGGAGGTAATAACATTTATTGCAGTAGTTCATATTTTCCCAGGGTTTATTGTAATGTAGTTATGTTCATACTTAGCTTTATTTAACAATTGGTCGGCAACTCAGGACCTGTCAAACCACAATCCATTAAATAACATTAATGGGGCAGCATAAAAATGGTAAAATTGTAAACTCTAACTTGTTATATACATTATTTGCCCACCCATCAAAATCAGCCATGCTGAAAAGTTATTTAAAAGAAATTATTGCTTTTTTTTTCCCTACACAAAGCAATTCCAAGGTCTGTTAGACAAAAAAGTTTAGGAAAGACATTTTCTAACTGAATTATATCTTGAAGCAGGGATCTCAAACTCTTTCCACAAAGGGCTGCTGTGGCTGCAGGCTTTTGTTTCAGCTAAGCAGCAGCACACCTGATTGGCTCATTTAATCAACTGATCTGTCTTCAAACACATGATTGGTCAAGCTACCATAGATTCACCAATCAAGTGTTTGAAGACACAAAACAGTAGTTTAGTTGAAACAAAAGCCTGCACCCACAGTGGCCCTTTGTGGAAAGAGTTTGAGACCCCTGTATTAAAGTAAAGCATGTGTGCATTTTTTTTCTTCTTAATATTTATGAGAGCCTACAAGGTAAAAAGCATTAAATGTAAACTAAAGAATTTTAACCAGTCAGATTGGAGCATACACTCGTTCCCATCTGGGTAGGAAATGTGGTAATGAGCCTGAATTAGGCTTCTCTGGGCTTGAAGTTCAGAGCTGCACTGTTTATGCAGAACCTCTGGCCTGTTGGATCCGGACCATCGTCGAACACATGGCCGAGATGGGCATCACACTGAAAGAAAGGATGAATAGAATAGGATGAAATTTAATTATGCATAAAAGCATCTTTCTTCATTCATTTTGTGACGGCAGTCATTTCAATATTGTTTAATGGATGATACTACAGCTAGTAATAATTTTTTTCATGTCTGTTTTCTTTTTCTTGGTTTTTTGGATTTTTGCATTTACTGTATCTATATAGCTTTTCTTTTTTTTCTTTTTTTACCCCTATGTTAATAAAAGTTTCAAAACATACCTAAGCTTAATTCTTGTTATTAATGTATCTGAATAATATATACATCAAGTTCTTTTATCATCTTCATAAATCACTTTGGAATAAATTAAATCACATTAAAACTTTTTCTTACATGTACAAATAAAAATCTCAATTTCTTGAAGATCTGCATGCAGTAAGTTCACAGTAAGTTCACAATAAGTTCATTTTGTCCATATTTGGAAGCACATTATAAAGGAATGGCTTAGTATGTTGCAGCGGTTGGATTTATGCTTGATTTTATAATGCCAAAATAACAGTTTTCGAACAATAAAAGTGACTGGTGTTATAAAACAGGAAGGGAGTTTTTCCTTGCCACCATCTCCACAGTCTTGCTCATTAAGGATGTATAGGGTTTCTGGAGAAATGTTGAAAATAACAAGTTTAAATTCTTTTAGGGATGTGTAGGGATGTGTAGGGGTTGTAGAGAAAATGTTTAGATTCCTCCTTAATTTAATTAACTATGTAAAGCTGCTTTGTGACAATGTCAATTGTAAAAAGCGCTATACAAATAAAACTGACTTGACTTGACTTGACTTTTCCAAATTTGTTTTACTGTGTAAAGCTGCTTTGCAACAATGTCAACTGTAAACAATGCTATACAAATAAACCTGAATAGAATCAACCGAGATGCATTCACCTCCAATATATCAAGTCTTTCTTGTTATTAATTGATGTGAAGGTGAGGTGTTGTTCAACATCGAGGAGACTATTCAACAAACAACCTGAGCCTCAAGTGCATAAGTACAGATATGGCATCTGCCCTTATACAGGGTGAATTACATTTTCTTAATCATTGTTTATACAACTGAGCAATTTAGGGTTAATCTGGTAAAAAGATCCTGGGTTCGAGTTTCTGTGTGGACTTTGTAAGTTCTCACTGTGCTTGCATGGGTCTCCTCAGGATACTCTGGTTTCCTCCCACAGTTCAAAGATATGCACATCAGGTTAAATGGCTGTTCCAAATTGCCTCTAGATATGTGTGTGAGTGGTTGTGTGAGGGCTGGCCCTATGATGGACCAGTGAGCTATTTAAAGTGTGTCTTGCCTTCACCCAGAGTTGGCTGTGGTAGGCTTTGGTCTCTTTGTAACCCTACTAAGATTAAGGGGTTTCAGTCAATGGATGAATGAATATATAAATATCATTGTTTATTAGTGGTACTATTGCATATAGTATTCCCATATTACTCCTAATTTTACTCATTAGTCATTGCTGTTGTTACTTGCCTGTTTGCAGATGACTTCTGTTCCTGGGCTTCCTAATGAGTTATCAGATCTGCGGATAATGTTGGCATGACTCTCATCTCTTTCCCACGTCCCATGAGCCTCCATGAAAGATGGCCATCCCATACCAGAGTCGTATTTTGCTTCAGAGCTGTGAGAGAGACAGTGGGATCAAAATTTTAATTTAAATGAATTCATATGGATTAACATTGGAGTTATTAGTTTGATGATTCTATGATTGCAGTGCCATTTGTGCCCCATTCATTATCAGAAATGTTTGTAAAAGTAAAACACCTTTTATACATAATTAAGTATCTTTCACACCCCATGTGCTGTGCAAGTGGGGCAGTGGGGAAAGGCCAACTAATCAGAAGGCCCACCCATGATGCACATCAGTGAAGCCTTGTGTTTATGGCCAGTCAAACAGCTCAGAGGGAGAACTTCAACATGCACCAACCTCGTTATTTCGCACTCTGGCATCTAACACGGCTGACTATTCAACACTTTAACTGAAATTTATGGGTCAAAAAAGGTGGGAAAAGCATAATATCTCCTCTTTAACACGTAATGGTTTCTGCTCTCCAGTAATTTAGTATCAAACAGAAGGCAACTTGAGTAAACAAAACACATAGTCTTTATAGATGTGTTTTCTATGAGCTCCTGCCAATGTTGCCATGTCACCTAATCTTAGGCAGATTGGCCTCTATTCCATGTTTTCTCTATGTGTACAGTCATTGACAAAAGTCTTGTCACACATGTGGACATTCATGTATAAAAGCCCATATCTCTCCAACCTGTTAACTTACATTAATCATTAGTCCTACAAGTATACAGATTGTTTTGTGAAAGCAACAGGAAATCACCTCCAGTACAAAGCTATGTAAGATGGGTGGTAACATTACCAGATGCAAATATCAACAGATTATTGCTTCCCATTATGTTTCAAACCTACAGGTGGCTCAGATTTCTCACCATAGGGTTGATAACAGACTGTTTTCTGACCATTTGATGAACGAGCTGCCCTCTTAAATAGACTACTTGTGTATTAAAAATGTCTTGGGCCTCAAGAATTTTAGTAGGACTTATTAATTTCTATTATTTGTAATTTGAACATCTTGAAGGTGTCTGATTCTTTTGATATGATTATTATTCATCATTACAAGCACCTGGGAGTCTGGTACCATCATAGCCATGTTTACAGAGGCACTATTGACCTTGAGTGATGCTTTTAATTTGATGATGTTATATTTATTATAATATTATATATTTAGGTATAAACAAGGACATTTGATTATTTTTCTGTAATAAATAGAGTGTTGAAAGTGAAATTAAGTCTTTGCAACAAGACTTTTGTCCAGGCAAAAATGGGAATGTTTATATTTAAGAGGGTGTAAAGATTAGAAGAAATTTCTTTCCAATACTTCCAACACATATTCTTCAGTACCATCAGAGGGTTATTTTAAGTCATAGTTGATTAAAATTGGTTAATAGGTTGGCGAGATATGGGATTTTATACATGAATGCCCACATGTGCGACAAGACTTTTGTCAGTGATTGTACATGTTGGCTGTCGTGAGGGTTCACTGGAGTCCCAGAGATTAAGAGATTGATTACCCGTTTTTAACTGATATATTTTAATAACTTTCTCAGGTCTTCTGGAATTTCTCTGATCATAGTGTGCTGCATTTTGAGACATTTTGGGAAAAGTCACATGGAAAGCTTGTTTAAGTGATGGCTGGATTCAACAGTGTTGGCAGCAATCAACTGTACGACGAGTCTAATTTAATCCTTTATCGATATGGATGCGGGCACTTTTTTACATGGGTGATATACATGTTAGTGACTTTTTGCCCTTCAATAAACTAGAGGATTGTTTGTAATCTGTGTATTTTGTTTACTCAGGTTGCCTTTTGTATTATAATTCATTTGTTTGGCAGTCAGAAACAACTGCTATGAATCAACGTATTGGGGCAAATTCTATATCATGGAACTGTAGTTCAGATTGAAATTTGTGAAATTCCTTTCATGTAATCATATTATTAATATGAATGCTATTTAAGCACCCTATGTGTGTTTACTTATTCAAGATTAATAACAACAACATTGCTACCTTCAGTCTTGTGACTCACTGAACACTATTTTCAGATGTAGGAGTTCAGAGGAATCACTATACTGCATGCAACTAATGCAGTTGTTTTTTAAATGAAGGATTCTCACTTGTGTTACCTGAAGAGTGGTGTATCACAGCACACACAGTGATACATGCCCACATCAGTATGGTTCAGGTAGATTCCACTGAATGGCTGGAAGTAAAGCAAAATGAAACCAATCAGAATTAGGGCAGATTAATGAATAAGTATGACAAGTTGATAAAGATGTGTTATATTAGTATCACCTATGTACTGTAGAGTATGTCAGCCTGTATTTAACACACACTTACCTCCTCAGTGCCTTTCTCTCTAGTAACTACATACTGTTCTGGAGTTAGTTTCTTCTTCCAGTCCACACACTCATCATACCGTGTCAAAGAGAGAAGATCTGCAGAGAAGAGTTAAGAATTTATTTATGACCTGCTGTGCAGTATGTAGCATGCAGCAATTACTGAGGTTATATTGAACTATAAAATAAAATATATTATATGGTTTGTTGTAATATATCTTTTTAGTTGCAAGCCCTCTACAGAACTAGACATCTTGGATGACCCTAAATCAAACATCCATTTACATTCATATTCATACCTGTGGTGTTGACCTGCTGCGCATGTAAAATTGGACTATGTTAGGAAGCCCATACAAACACAGAACACCATACAAACTCCACCGAAATACCCTGACCGACCACAGGGCTCGAATCCAAGCCCTTCCTGCAAGAGTGGCATGAGTGCTAACTACTAAGATACAAAATATATCAAATAAATATTATATTGATTATCTTGTGGGCAAAACATTGAAATCTGTGTACTTAGGAAAAAATAATCAGGCAAATTAAAATACTTTTTTAAAATACTTTTTACCCCTAAATTTGTGAAAAATGTCTTTGTAATTTTAAATCTATATTTGGATCATTCTCATAGAAATGCATATTTTATGCCCCACTCTTTATATACCCAATTATTTTTTTTAAAAATAGTTTTTTTTTTTTTCATTTTGTATACAGCACATGGTATAATCACACCCAATTGCAGGTAAAAAAAAGCAACAACTATCTCAACTGTAGTTATGTGCACAAATGCTGAATTAAAGTGCCTACAGTTATGTCCCCAAGAACTATGTCAACTCTGTCACACAAGTATATTCACTGTCTGAATCTAATTCAGGTTTTTTATTTTACATGCACTTGGCAATAGAGGGCAGTGTAGCGCATCAGAGCGTGAAATCCAGCATGGACGATTGAGCCTGTCAGACCGTAAGCGAATTTCTTGCTTAAAATGATCAAATTTCTATTCATGTAACAGGTGATGCAGTTTTGTGACAGGTTACCAAAAATTTCAGATGGAGCTTCAAAACTTTCCAGAAATATACTCTGTACCACAGTGTTTATTTTAATATGATTTGCAAATAATTCTGTGAAAATTCCCTCTTTTCCAGGTTAACCGGTATTAAATGATTAGCTTTTCTATTTAAGGACAAAATAGCACTCATCTGTCTCATATTCAATACAACTTTTCTATTCAAAATATTTTTCACAGATATATGTAAAATATGTAAAATATATAAAGCAACCACTACACCACCAGCCTCACGGAGCTATCTTACTGACTTTATATAATTCTGTTTCTTTGCTGAATAATCTGATGGTTGAATTGCAAGAACTACTCATACACAATTACAAAATTGATTTGAAGAAAAAAAAGGTGACAGATGTAGGGTTTTAGATTCAGAGTCCATCCATAATGCTTGTTCTAGTATAATTTTTCCCTGCTGTATAGGAGGCAGTAGCAGAGTGGTTAGGGTGCTGGGCTCATGATAAGGAGGTCATGGATTCAAATCCCTGTAAGACCCCCACTGTGCTAAGACCCCTGGGCATGGTCTTAACCAATCATGTGCCTCTGTCCACCCAGCAGTATAATTGGGTACCAGCAAACATACTGGGAAGGTAACCTGCGATTGACTAGCATCTCATCCAGGAGGAGTCACGAGGTTTGGGATCAGCCCCGTGTTCCGCAGAACTTATGTTACCCAGTCCTTATGTTCCCCAGACCCTTTGTTTCCCAGTACCTATGTTCCCTGGTCCTTATTGAATTAATGGATGTTCAAAGTAACAATTTATGCAATATTCGTGATTTTACATTTTTAACTAGGGAACATAGGTACTGGGGAACACAGACATGGACCCCTAGGCTCAGGTGTAAAAAGTCCAATAGACTTACCCTTTTGTATAATAATGATAATAATACATTTGGGTCATCTTTTCAAATAAAGAACATAATATGTTGTTAAGCATATTGACGAGAACGGTTAGATTAACAGTAAATAAATATGATTGAGAAATTTACAGGGGAATTAGATTAGAATGAACAGTTGCTTACTTCTACCCCAAAAGTTCATTTCATGCTGGCCATGGCTTTGAGTGTTGTCAGTTGTGAAAGAGACTTTGTACTTCAGATAATCGTGTGCCTTTTCTATTACAGCTCATTCATCCTGTCCTAAGGGTCACTGAAGGCATTTTTAGGATATGAGGACATGGACAATGTGTGCCAACAATCATATCTTAATTTTGTAGATTTTAAAGTCATTTATTCATATATAATTTAGCTCAAATGAGATTAATGATAAATGCTACAGTAAATTATAGTCTACATATTTTAGGCATGTATTCCATTTTATTTAAAAAAAAAAATACAACGCCCATTGTTTTATTTTGGAAAACTTTGAAAGAGATATTCCTTACCTGTTGCTGTGCCTAGTGGTCGGTTCAGCACAAATGAACTTTTAGACAAAAGTGATGGCGTGGAAGCTCTTTTGTAAAGTACAAAAGAAAGTCGCACCAGGAGACGTGCCATGTTTCCATGCAGAAGTTTTTTCTTTTACACCAGACCCAAGCTGAAATCAGGCTCAGTGAATGAACTCAGTGAAACTGAATTAGGTTTTTCACTGTTAGTTGACCTACATACCTCCCTCATCCAACAACCAATGGTCAGAACCTTGTTTATGGCTGACAATGTTTGTAGGTCAAGGTTGATAAAAGAAGGAAAAAACCCCAACTAATAGCACTTTGCAGCTGAGCTGTTATAAAACTGACTTGGGCCACACTAACCTCTTTAATAATTAACACAGTTATTCATTCTCACTTTTTTAATCTTTTATCTTTTGTTTTATTGCCTGATGTTAATATTGGTTAACCTAGATAACATAAATCTTCCTAAAAAGTCTGAAGTGAAATGAATTAACTGATCTACTGACACATTTTCTATTCATGGTAAGAATAATGAGAGTGTGTCTATTACTTTTTTCTTTTAGTTATTTTTCTCAGTGTGAGATTGCCCCCGGAAAAAAGCCAAAAAACCAAATTACTGCAAACATGACAAATACTTTCTTTTGTACTTTTTTTTTATTTATCTTTTTATTATTTGCCATGCTGACTGTCACGTGAAATTTAACTTGTAAATGTTCTACAACCAACTGTACCACCATACAACACTATCTTTTTTAGTCAATGGTTATAGCTAAGGCCGGATAAAAAATTTCTGAAAACCTAAATGAGGCATGAGTTGTTGTTTTTTCTCAATCAAGAAACGAGGTGACTGTTGAGGCCCAAAAGCATTTAAAGGTCAATGTAGGTTAAGTGACTGAAGCTAGGAGATTGAGGTGACTTCCAGCGACTTGTTGAGGAGATTTTTGGATAAATAAACAAGAATAAGTAACAAGAACCTTTTACAAGTACTTGTTTATTTCAGTTTTCTGCTTCACAATACACCCTAGATGACCTGTCTTTTACATGAAACTGTGAACAACTGTCTATAGAACAGCAGCCTTGCAGTTCAAATGCAGTACATTGTTGCCATAGCAAAGAGGGCTATAGGAAAGCTGTAACGTTTGAATGAATGTGTTTTTATTTTTAGATTGTCTGATACTGCATAGCAGCAGGTGTGCCACACACTAGAAGGGTTCCAGGGTTGTGCATGAGATCTATAATGCAAGTCTGAAGTGTAGGGTAAAATCCTCTAAGTCCCTTGGTGCTGGAGGAGAGAAGAATCTCATTCCAGGCACGACTGTAGTTTCCTCTCACCAGACTGCAACACAGGCCGGTCCTGTCTGCCAAAACCTGTGGAGTGCATTGTGTTAATGAACTAGAAGGAGTTGTGCTGCATGCAAATCCAACAGTGAAAGAGCAACAATAACCCTTTTATCACTAACAGACTTTTTTCCTCCCACTGTAAATTTACAGTGTGTTACTTGATAGTATGCTGTCAGGATCTGGATCTTAACCTCAATGAGTAACCATCTCTCCTTACTGTACTGACTTACATACCTCAATCACTACTTAATTCAATTATAGCCCATTGTCTTTTTTTGAAAACTTGATCATAACATTTGTTAATCATTTGCTATTATTAATTTTTTTTTATTAATTTTTTATTATTATTATTATTATTATTATTACTTGATATACTGTATTAATCCTGCAAGGGAAATTATTGCCTCTGCATTTAACCTATCCAAAGTGAGCACACACTTGGAGCAGTAAGTTGCCACACATTGTGGTGCCTGGAGAGCAGTTGGGGGTTGGGTGCCTTGCTCAAGGGCACTTCAGTCATGAATGTGGAGGAAGAGAAGGTGCAGCTCTCTCACCGTGCCACCACACATTTTTCCTGCTGGTTCAGGAAAACCCGCTTCTCTAACCATTAGGCTACGGCTGCCCCAGATTCTAATTATACATAATTTATATACTCTTACTACTAGAAATATGAGCAAGTAATAAGCAGAACAGGATTGTTAAAAGAAAAGACTGGATCAATACCTTAAAGAGGAGCGCTCTGTGATAGTAGGTTCCCTTTTTGATCTTGCCGATGGGAATGATATTTGACTGCATCTCAACCTTCAGCTCACTCAGGTGCAGCTCCCAAAAAAACTCATGTTGTTTCTCAATATCTACCGGCCCCCCCATTGCATCACACACCAACCTAAGAGGAATATTTACCAGACATTATACATTCAGCCTTACCAAACTGCTCACATTAAGACTTCTCTACTTCATGGTTTGAACTTATAAAACTCACTTTGCCAGCTTGGTGTACATTTGCACCTCATCATTTAAGGGCAGGACAGATTCGAAAGTCTCTTTGACCAGATCATCCAACTGAGTGTCGCATGGCAGTGCCCATGGCTTCTCTACCACTGCTTCAAGCTGAAGTTTACACCAGTCCTCACCCAAATGTTTCTCATCTTCATTGCCCCCTTTGGATTTGGATTTCCTAAAAACAGAATGTGACACAGTCACATGATAGGCTTTAATATCACTGGAAAGTTCTAGAATGTCAATGGCACGATTTGTTTGTTGCAGTCACTGTGTGCACTACGTAGCAGAAGTGATGCAGCTGTTATGATATTGTGGCTGACACATTAAACAAGAATGTAGTGATCCTGGTAACACAAACCAGGAACAAAAAAAGTTAGGACAGATATTTTGGGTTTCAAAATGCAAGAATGATGCATCATCTCTCCCACAGCCTGTTTTCTACCAGGCAAAGAGGTACAGGAGCAGCTTCTCCAGAACCAGAACACTAAATATCTTTTTAGTACAGGTAGTTGGGATCATTAATTCTAAGGTTTAATATATCTGGTTGATACGTGCAAACAGGGGATTAACTGGGATTAACGTGGCCATTTATGACCATTCCAATGGATTTTGTGGAGGAAATATGCACTTGCTTGAAAAACGTGAGCATCTGCGAAGGATATGTTGCAACCGTCATGTCTATAGGCAGTAACTGCAATGTTTACATGGTTGCTGTGCTATGTACCCTTTTAACACCATGAATATCTATGCTAGAATATGTATGCATCAAGGATGCCTTCACTGTTTCAGTTTTTGAACTGATCCAGTGCCTGAGCCATGGTAATTTTCAACACAACCAAACTTTTAGTGAGTAGAACCCACACCCTACCAGTTGTTACATTTGGCAGATGCCCTTATCCACAGCGACATACATTTATATCTCAGTTATAAGGGCTCAAGAGTGATGATACTGGAGCTTGAACCACCAATCTTCAGATCAGTAACCCAGAGCCTTAACCACTGGGCCACTACTGCCGCATTGTAAAGGTTGTAAAGGTTGTAAAGGTTGTAAAGGTAGCCCTCTGTCTCTCAAGTATTCTGACTGATAAAGTTCATGAAACAATAATGGGATAATGTTGGTTGACCCTTGGAAGGCAACAAATCATTTACTGTCATCTACAGTGAAGTAATTCCAGCTATGTGAGACTGAGGTTTAATGTCTTTTTCCACTGACATGTTCTCTCTCACCCTCCCTCCTTTCAGTACAGGCACTTGTTGACACAGAGACTAGATATTAATGGACACTGAACTGTGAGCTGAAATCTGTCAACATGAATTTACACTTGCATTTGCACTTTTTTTGTTATTAGACCAGACATTTATGTTTTTATGTGTGATGCACAATATATATTTATTTTGTGAAGAGAAATGCCATTTCTTTTTTTGCGCATTCAAATAATTATGCAAGACTTGACAATAAACTGAATCTTGAACCTTTAACAGTGTTCACAGGGGATGTTTTGCTCAGGTGTTTTAATGAATATGAAATTTACTGTTTTTCTGTGTAAATGTATAACATACATGGCAGAGATTATGCACATACATTATTGTAGCACCATCAGTATGATTGTGCAGATGAGTACAGTCGAGGATGGACACGTATGCATATCTGCAATCCTACAGCATATTAACACACACACACACACGGTTACATACCTAAATGTTTTTTTTGTTTTTCTCCCCATTACAGATGAGGTGTGCGTTCCAGTAGGACTCGGTATAGTCCGATGCTCCTTCTCAGCTGGATCAGTAATCATCCTAAGATCACAAACACAGAGTCCATACAGTGGATCTTTCATTCTGTTTAAATGTCTTTCTTAAACAGAAAATACTACATTGTAAGATTGTTTACAGTAATAACTGTATTTGATCAATACTTATTTGTATCATTTTAAAAAAGCACCCACCCACTGTGGTACCTCCACTGCAGTGGCCAGCCTTGCATTCACAATCATGAACTAAAAAAGTAACTTGAATGAAAAGTAACTAAAATGGTGGGCTTTATTACCCACTGCTAATTTACAGGTATTTAAACCCTCCTTAATCACACACACACACATGTATATGTGTATATATATATATATATATATATATATATATATATATATTGTATGTGGAAAAAAATAACAGTACT
>JAOUQZ010000025.1:7216475-7238601 GCA_028564935.1 Neosilurus hyrtlii
GTGTGTGTGTTTTTGTGTGTGTGTGTGTGTGTTGGTTTTATTAATTTATTTTGGGGGGGGGGGGTGTAGAAATGAAATGTTTGAATGTTTATCTGTTTGTTTTATTTTATTTTATTTTTTTCCTTAGATAAATGAGTTGAGTCATGTTCAAATCCCTATTATGCTGATGCCTGATGATTTCAAGGCCTATTCGAAGATCAAGGTGGACAACCATCTGTTTAACAAGTGAGTTAAGTTCACTGATTTTATTTTGAAAATAAACTGGGGAGACAATTGTTGCATTACATACTCAACATCTTGTTGCTTTTTCCTTTTAGGGAGAATATGCCAAGCCACTTTAAATTCAAGGAGTATTGCCCACTTGTTTTCCGTAATTTGAGAGAAAGGTTCAGTGTTGATGACCAGGACTTCCAGGTATCTTCATAATAACGTCGTGAGGGTCTATGATGATTCATCATTGTCCACATACTTCGTTCTGTGTGCACTGTGCTTACTGTTAGTAATTTATCACCACAGCCTCAGACTCTTAAGCTCGAATCACAGAGTGAGCATATTTTATACCCATTTCTGACCAAAAGAGGGAGAATATTAAAGTTTTACTCGTGTATGTGTGTTTGTGTCAAAACACTTAAAGCATTTGAGTAGCAGGGCATAATGAACATTTTTGAGTAAAATATATTTGCTGCACAGGAAAAGACTGAAAATCCTCTCTTCAGAAGTTAAGGTTTACTTAAAGTGAGTAGTAAGTATATGAGATAAGTAGGCTACATGAAAAGCTCATCTGTCATGCGCCTCAAATTTCCTCTTTCTTTGAGAGACGGTTCGTGCCCATGTTTGTTTTTATGAACTAAATCAAGGTATGGGCTTTGTTATTTTCAATCGATAGATAGATAGTGTGTGGGTGAGCATAATTTGTCAGGTTGCTCCAGCTGTTTCACTAACTTAAAAAAAAATCTGCATTAAAGGGAAAACAAAAGGCAAATATCTGCTCATATGCAAGTATAAGAACATTTCATGAACGTATTTGGCAACATAGCAATTGGCTCCTTTTAATGTGGGGCGGGGCTTGTGTAATACAGCCATCATGTTGGATGTTAGACGCTGCCCCATTCATATTTCAAGCAGTAGGCTGTTCATATCATCGGGGGAAATTTAGTCCTCTTCGAGGGAAAAACCCATGATTAATGAGTTGTAATTTAGTCATTAACCCCTCAATCTACTGTCGTAAAGTGGCCCATTTATTCCATGTAATGACGGCGTAATTTCAGGGCGATCCTTTTCCTTCTTAGCCACCCACATGCAGCCAGTGCCCTTAATATCATTTCCTGTGTGTTTTTTACTCCCACATGAAAGAAAATGTTCTTATATGAGAACAGTCCTAATCACTGTGCTCTTGGCAAAGGGAATGTTTTTGTTATTCCACAACGAATGAAACAAATATCTTGTGGTGTAGGTAGCCTGTACTTTAGTTCGAATATGTGTCTTAATAAAGCTCAAGTGGAAAACAGTTGCTTGACTACCTCAGGCTGTTTCATATTCACTTCCACAATTGATCACATGCTGTCACTGCACTCTGATATCACTGTTTTATTTCGAACAAGATTAACCTTTAGAAAGTTTCTTCTCAATCACTTTAGTTCTTTATAGATGTAGTTAACCAAAATGTGTTAAATATGGAAATGGAAATTTGGAGTGCTGTGTGCATATATTGAAGTTAACCGGTTTTGTCTGTTTTGTGTTTCTGTACAGAACTCTCTGACTCGCAGTGCACCGCTTGTTAGCGAGGCTCAGGGTCGTAGCGGTGCCCGCTTTCACACCTCCTACGACAAGAGATACGTTATTAAGACCATCAGCAGTGAGGACGTAGCCGAGATGCACAACATCCTTAAAAAATATCACCAGGTACACACACAGACTCTCTCTCTCACACTCACACACAGGCATGTGCATATTGAATGTCTTTAATGCTTTATTACACATGTATAATGTTAATTGTTAAAAATGTAATTTAATTGTAGAGTCTAAAGTTAATAAATGTGTATTATTAATCTGAGAAGATTTTCATTATTAAGCACACATTTCAGTTTGGTGAAGATTGCAGCTTGTAGAAGTTCAGAGATTTTCTAAATTTACTGATGATTCCTGAAGCCAATCTGCCCTTCGTGGGGGCGACAGATCTTTCAGCTCTGTGACTTTTAGGCTCTGGAACTTATTTCCCCTTTTCTTGTGTTCTTTTTCAGCAACACGTTTCTTAACGCGTTTGTGTCTCCTATTCTGAGCTCAACTTACTTCTTATTTCTCTTTTTACCCAAATTACCAAGTGATTTTGAGTATGGAAAGCTATAGTATCAATAAGATGTGGGGGGCACGGTGGTGTAGTGGCTATCACTCTCACCTCATAGCAGTAAGGTTTCAGCTGTGTGGTCAGTAAGAGCATTTCTGTATGGTCCTTGCATGTTCCTCTTGTGCTTGTGGGTTTTTTCTGGGTGCTGTGGTTTCCTCCGACAGTCTGAAGACAAGCACATTAGGCTAACTGGCTATTAAAGATTGTCCTTGGGTGTGAATGTGAGTGGGCGACTCGGGTGGGAGAGTAATTGGGAGTATTGGGGCAAGGTCTGGCAACCTACCTGTTGAAAACTCTGACAGTAGAGTCACCAAGAAAATAAGATATAGTTGATTGTTGCATTACGGCAGCACGATGGCGTAGTGATTAGTTTGTCACAGCAAGAACTCTGCAAGAAGGTCCTAGGTTCGAGTCCTGGGTTCGGCTCGGGCTTTTCTGTGTGGAGTTTGCATGTTCTATTTGTGCTTGCATGGGTTTCCTCTGGGTGCTCTGATTTCCTCCCATAGTCCATAGACATGTACATTAGGCTTATTGGCTGTTACAAATTGCCTCGAAGTGTGTATGGGTGTGGGTGTGTGTTGGCCCTGCAATAGTCTGGCGAGCTGTTCAGGGTGTACCTCCCCTTTGTTGGCTGAGATAAACTCAGCCTCCCCACAGTTCGGCAAATAAATGAGTGAATGAGAGTGTTGGTTTAGTTCTATCATGCTTATTTATCACTTGTATTATTTCTTGCTCTTGTTGTGTTCTGTCTTGTAGTATATTGTGGAATGTCACGGTACCACCCTGCTGCCTCAGTTTCTGGGCATGTATCGCATCACTGTAGATGGAGATGAAACTTATATGATCGTCACACGCAATGTCTTCAGCCACCGCCTGTCTGTGTATAAGAAATATGACTTGAAGGTAAGAGTAGAGAGGTGAAAGCGGTTGTTGCTCATGTTTACATGCCTAAATTGTACACTAATTAATTTTTCTTTCTCAGGGATCTACTGTTGCTCGAGAGGCCAGCGACAAAGAGAAGGTAATGTTGCTGTTAAAGCAGAATGCAGTTGATATCCAGCCTTATCATTAAAATACATGCACTACAATAGGTGCTGTTCTGATTTTTTTGTATTCGTTTGCAGTTTTAGTTGTTTATATATTTTTTAAATTGGTATTAATTTCACTTGTTATATTTTTGGGAATGTAACCTGCAAAGCCTTTAGCGAGAAGAATTTTTGCTTATCATAAAACAACAAAACGCGACAGTGCAAATTTTGAAACTTTCAATCCATGAACAGTACAGGCCATGTATCAGGTCAGAGTGCATGAAATGGCTGCCTGTTTAAAAAAAAAATATGCAGATTTATTAATGACACCACACCCACTCTTTATAGCTTTGCGTTGCGCCAATGGAGCCCCATTGAGAAGGAAAAAGCGAAACCTTCAAATTGCTTTTGGAGCATCAAGAAAAGCATATAGTGTCTGTATCTCCGGCGTACTTGTGCAGGTCCGAAGTGGTGATATTTCTCATGCAGGTTGTAATGGGAATGAATGTCTAAAGTGATGATGATAACTTCTGTTTTATCTTCCCCTCCAAACTGTTACTTATTTTAATTCATAAAAAAATACACTTTTTTTAAACAATGTAAACAGAATTCTATGTGCCATATGCAGTAGGGTTTTTTTTTTTAGCTGGAAAAATAAACTAATAATGCCGTGCAATGCATTACTTATTTGAATAGAGAGGCTTTTAACCCAGTCACGTTGAGGAATCACAAGATGTTTCATGTGCATATAACATGCTTCCGGAAGTGAACCTCTCCAGTGGAATGGCATCTTGCTACCCTCACTGTCGTAGCAATATCAAAACTTTGGGGAGGGGCGGTCATAACGTGATGGTTATATGACATTGTCATCGATGGCGTCATCAAAACGAATTCACATTGAAACCTTTTATCAGTACTAGTAATTTTTTTTTTAGAGCTCCTCTTTAGGCAGTGCCCAAACCTTTATATTAATTGTTAAGTTTGAATTGATTTGAAAATTATTAGATCATGATGTATTGTGTTTCTTTGGTCATTGTTCATTTTAATTTTGCTCACAACAGTTTCTTGCAGGCAGTTTTTGGAAATCTTGTTGTCTTTCTTTATTTGGGATTGTTCCTATAGGAATGATAAGCTGTAGGTATTTTTTGCTTCATGCTCTGTTAGTCATTGTGAAATAACAAAGGAGGAAACAAGCATGTGTATTGTGTGGTCAAGGTGAGTTAACTTTGTTTTGCGAGGAGCTTCATTTTTTTAAGTTTTCAATTTTGCATCATGAGTAAACATATTTTGTCAGAGCTTATAGTAAACACAAAGCCTGGCTTGGCTTCTTGACTTTTTGTTCTGCCAAGAGAGGTGTATGAGGGTCATGTGCAGATATTCTTACTTCAGATAAAAGATAATAAATAGGTTTGGGTCTTACAGCACAATAGTATATTCTTGGGTTGTTTTTGGTGTCAGTTCTGGTTTATGGTCATCACGCTACAGTTCACATGGGGACAACCAGAGAGAAGATAAGTAGGGTGAAGGAGATCATTTAGCTGTGGATGAAAGTGAAAAATGCTGCTTTTCTGTGCTGTTCGATCTGTGAGAAGGACAAAGGATGTATTAGAGTTCCAAAAGAAGTCAACTTGAAGTGCAATAAATTTCCAGAAAGCATTGACAAAGATGACTCGGAAACCTGTTGAGTTAATGTTTGTGTTTGCAGGTTTGCTTGAAGGTTAAATCTACTTTAGAAGGTCTTTTTAAAAAAAAAAATTTCTCTAGGTTTAATTTTAATTCTTTGTTATTGTGATGTATTTTTCAACTGGTTCAGAGGATCTTTGCGGTGAAGCAAGTTGTTGATGGCAGCATAGGCTAAACAAGAACTGAATAACAAGCAGACAGTTTGTGTAACAGCGCAGTCAGCTTAGAGTAAATGCTAACAAAAACACAGGCTTAAGTTTTTGGTTACAGGCAAGAGGAGCGAACGCAAACACATCAACTTGAGCCAAAGTTTTCCTTATAACTACAGAAAAACAATATGTTTACTCTCATAAAAAAAAAAAAAAATCACATCGATTCTTTCAAAGCCTTTAACGCCGAGCTCATGAACCCAGCCTGAGATAAAAATGTTGTGGGCTTTTGTGCTCTTGTGATTTTTTTTTTTTTAACTGCTTTCTGCTCTGGAAAGCAGTCTTTGTGACCAGATACATTGAGATATCGCCTTCGGTGATTTCTGGCATTTCAATTGTTGAGAGAAAGTATAGGGATCAGCCCCGCCACACTTTTCTACCTTCATATTTTCTTGTAAACCGTTGTAATACTGGAAATATTCTATCGCATGTGTTTGCTCTATAACATATTGCTTTCACATACAAGGTGATAGTGACATGGCCCAGGAGAGAATTAGTCCCTTTTCTTGTAAAGTTTAACATAGTTGAAAACACTGGTAATGGGACCTTCCATGCAAAACATTTTATAGTCTTAGCGTTGTGCATCTGAATTCCCTCTTCACTTTGTAGTAAGCTTTGGATTCTGTGACTGAGATGATCAGTGTGCTCTTTTGTGTTGATTTTTGCAGATCAACAATATTTTGGTCCTATTATGTTTTATGTATTTCATGGTTTTCCCCATGAATACTGAATGGTAAAGGGATTTTGCATGCATGCAACCTCATATTTATCTCCCAAGAAAACAGAACATGGTTAGTAACAACAACGTTTCTGGGAACTGGAAAAGACTGGAAATTTAGACAGTGGAAACTTAGATTTGTTTAAAAACATTTCTAAGGGGATGTCAGTCAGATGTTAAATAACTTGTCAGGAATTTTTTTTAAGATAATAATGAATTTGTAAAAGCAATAGTACTAATGGTAATGATTTGAGTTCTATAATGATAGTGTCTTGAGTTGTTTGAATGGAGAAGTTTTGATTAATGTGAATCATTTCTTATTTTATACACTTATTCAGACACTTTTGTCCAAAGTGAGTTACAGTTGATCTGAGGAGATGTGAGTGAAGTGTCTTGATTAATGACTCTTTAGTCTTTAATCAATCATTAATGATCTTTCGATCAGATGTCCAGAGATCCAACAGCCGTACAGAGATCTGCAGCTTGTGTTTGGTGGCAGTTGTCTATTTCTGTTGTCATAGAAACCTTAGACAACATAGGTTAAATTTAGTACTCTAAAGGTTTCTTCCGGTTGCCTTTGTGTGGAAGTCTAGAACTAAAGACCTGTTGAGGAACCCAGTTCATTTAAAAAAAAAAAAATTCTTTACATGGGTATGTATACGCTTGCCCCAGATTATTATGAGTTACATGTGGTATAATGAAGTGCAGTTCTGCCTAAGCCAATTTACAGCACGTAAAGTCAGCCAGACTTTCAGCAGCACAAGAGTAATACATGGACACACACAGTGTTAAATCTGCAGGAGTCCATACCATAGGCATGATAAGTACAAACACTATGAGAATGAGTCAGCAGTTGAATAACAACATGGCAGTTAAAAGTGTAGATAGCATGGAATACAACAATGTATACAGATATAGGATAAAAAGGGTCACAGTTACCCCAAAACCACAAACACACGCCATAGCTCAACTATTCAGGTTTTAACCATGGTTGCTAATGTGTTAGCTTGGCTTAGCTGCATCAGCAACATCCGTTTCAGGTCATGTGCGTTTTTTTTTTTTTTTTCATGTGGAGTGGATAACCTCTGTTTGTTTTTGAGAGTAAATGTGTAAGTGTTTCAGTGGGTTCTTGAAGTTAATACCACCGAGAGGACTTTGAGTTTAGACACGCTGTGGAAGGTAGAGCTCAGTTTTAAATCCAGCTCTCAGCTACAGAAGTCTGCGTGTTGTGCAGTGTGGCAGGCTGCTGGTGGTCAGAGGTGGCATAAGGAGACCTGACATCTATTTTAATCCTGTTATTCTGTCACACATGCTGCATCTAATCCCTGTTGTATCTCTGGGCTTTCGCAGGGTTGTGTAAGGCCTTTACTGATGGCAAAATGGCTATTCACGACAAATATACACCCTTACATGCAAAGTGTGTACACACACAAATGGATTGCTTCTGCATTATTTAGCGCTTAATTATCCTTTTAATCATCATCAGCTCTTTTATATGCAAATAACAGAAATTGTACACCTGATTACACAGTCAGTTCAGTGTTTGATAGAAATCAGGACCTGGCAAGTGCAGTTTTGTCAGTGGCAATGACTCTGTGGAGCAAAAATAATTATCAGATAATACCATCTTTTTTATTATGTATAAAAAGTTTTGGTTAACAGGGCTTTATTCATACCTTTGAATACAGTCAGTAGCATGATTTCACACACAGGAGCAGTTTTCCAGTTTACTGACTGTGGATGCAGAGTGGGAAAGCTGGCTGATTTGCCCTTGTTTAGAGATTGCAAGTTCAAATCCCGCCAGTGCCACTGCTATATAAGAGAGCTTAAACCCACCTTATAAATGAACTGGAATCTCACACACACATTTTCACCAATGATTAGCACCTCCTAGTGTCCACAGTGCGTTTGGGTGTTGTTGTTTTTTAAACAACATTGTGAATGCTTTGTTGGTACCTGATGTGTAACTCAGAAGAAAGTGTTCCGCTGCCATTATAGCAAGAAATGTTATTCTGATTACAAAAGTTATCAAATACATATCATGTATTTAAAGGCATTTTTTTTCTGTCTTGCTTTGCCACCTATATGGTGGTAATCACGACCTGAAGCAGATTTGCTCGAGGACTTGTCCATTTAGCTCTCTGGAATGCTACACCTGGACGCTTGATGATGATCCTTTTATTAGTGGTGTTATCGTGTTAATTCCAGTCAGTTTATAGCAACGATGCGATTTTCTGATTCAGTGTAAAGAATGAATTTGCTGACTACTCTGTTCTACATGTTGGAACTGTGATGTATTATAAAAATGTATATATTCAGCTTTTTTTTATCAGTGCACTTGACATCAAATTCAAGCTCATTTTAGTATATAAATGATTATGATTTTCAGTTAAAATTCCAAAAATGCTTTATCTTGTGATTGGTAAATGAAATGTTTACTTTTTTAATATACCGTATAAACTTTCCTTAATCAGGTCAGTCTTAATGACTCTATGGCTCCCTCTAGGAAACTGCTGTGTGAAAGATGTAGCATCTATCAGACATACAGTGAATAAAGGCTCGCCTGTATAATTGGTACATCCTTGAGTAATAGAGGTTTAAAATGTGTTTTTTAGAACGAGTGTAACTCATAAATATAATGCACATGTAAATGTTTATTTTGAATCCAAATGTCTGCTTAATAATTCGTTTTTACTCGACACAAGAAGCTTTAACTTCAAATTAATTTATTTCCTCAAGTAAACAGCTTTAATTTAGAACAGCTGAAAAGAGCTCGGCCTCTGACAAAGTTTGAATACTGAGTTCAGTTTGAATACAGTTGAGGAGAATTATTAGGAATTGTCACTGCTGAGCAGATGTGTGAGCAGATGTTGGCATTGATACTTTTTTTTAACATTGAATCTTCTATTTATTTATTTTTAAGGCGAAGGAACTGCCTACATACAAGGATAATGACTTCATCAACGATGGACAGAAAATATACATTGATGAGGAAAATAAAAAAATATTTCTTGAGAAGCTCAGGAAGGATGTAGAGGTGAATATGATATTTTTTGTTTCTCCTCGTCTATGAGAAAACATTTCATTTTCAAAGCAGAATTTAATTTCTTCTGAACAAATGTGAATTTTTATTGTGCGTGTGGGTGGGTGGGTATAGTTCCTGGCACAGCTGAAGCTGATGGATTACAGTCTGTTGGTGGGCATCCATGATGTGGAGCGAGCAGAGCAGGAGGAAGTGGAAAGTGAGGATAATGAAGGTGATGATGAAGGAGAGAGTGATGGAGGGATTGTTGGAACACCTCCAGACAGCCCCAGCAACACTCTGGACAGCACCAAACCTCTCTCACCAGGGGACTTTGACCCTACTATCGATGTCTACGCAATTAAAAGCCACGACAGTGAGTGGAGACGCTGGTCTTTTGTTATTGCACTTTGCATGTGCACATTTATCTGTGAATTTAACATATCTGCTCAAACATAACTTTAAATAATACTCCCCGACTCCAGGCTTCATAAACCTGTGTGTGTGTGTGTGTGTGTGTGTGTGTGTGTGTGTGTGTGTGTGTGTGTGTGTGTGCGCTTCTGCCCTTCCTTTTTACACTTCTCTATCCTACTGTTAGCTCTTTATCTTGCCTGATTTTTGTGTTGCTGATAAACCGCATGCACTTAATCATGTCGGGACTGAACTGCACTTTGAAGATATGAACAGGTTTCATTTGTATATGAATGAGTTACAATTATGATGCTTGGACAAAGAAGTATGTTATTCAGGGCTATTAATTTGATTGGACAAGCTGTGTACCATGGTGTCTGTAACCACATTGGGATGTTTCACTGTGTGTGTCATTCCAGCGGTCTGTGTTCACCAAATAAAATTCCTAGTAGAGCTGAGAGAAATTAATTTTATTGATGAATCCAAGTTTTTGATTTAGGATGATGTGTAATATGAAATTGCCATTCACTTTAAAGCTTAATTTATATACATGCGCAGGGAATTTTTAAAAAACTTCATTGGCTATGTAGATTCTGTGCAGCTCTGCAACCCCCCGCCCAGGATTTTTTCCAGCCTCGCACTCATTCCATGATGAGCGCTGGTACCTGGCAGCCAATTACATGAACATCAAAACATTAGCAGCAAGGCAGCGTGCGCGTCAACAAGGAGCTCGTTCCAAAAGACGTGATTTGTTTATGCAAAGTCCGACAGACCACTGTCCGCTGTAAAGTTTGTTTAAAATCTGCTGGGGGGCTGGGTACAGGCTTATTCAGATGATAAATAAAATCAGACGCAGATATGAGCTACCAAGCCAATACAGCACTACACGTGAATTACTCCATGCCTCAGACTTTTCTAACCAGATAAATAAAACCACTTAAAAGTCAATTACTAAAGCATCTAATGTCTTATTCTTCCTTTACAAATTATATATGTATTTTGTTTAGAGAAATCTTTCTTCAGGTTTTGTTTATTTATTTATTTATTAGTTTACTTGGGTTTATTCCATTGATTCTGAAGGAGAAAGTGCAGTGAGTAGTTACTGTGCACTCAGAATTCCAGTTTTAAAACCAATTTTAAATATGCTTGCTTCTTTTCTGTATTGATATTGTTAAAATAAAATTTATTTGAATTATGTCCTTGCTTTAAAGAAATCGGAGTCATAAAATGGGTGCAGGTTAAAAAAAACAATTGGAGATTTTATTTTTAGGCCATTTAATAAACTTTAAAATCACTTTCCATTCTACACCCATGATGCACTGGGCCACTTGTGATTTCTGTCAACGTATATTTTTACCTTAAAGGGTTGCAGAACCTGTTCTCTGAATAAAACAGCCACTCACTCCTGCATTCACACCAATTAGTCAATTAACATTTGGATGTTGGGCAGTGGGAGGAAACTGTATCACCCAAAAGAAAACCCACACAAACATGGAGAGAACAAGCAAACTTCACACAAACACTCTTGCTGACCACAGGAGGTGCACCCAGGAGCTTCTTGCTGTGGCAACAATTATGCCACCGTACCCCTTAGTGGACGTGGCAGTCAATGCATATAGATATTAAAGGAAATTAGGCGCCTTAGGCGTGCATGAGTGCTAAACACATCAAATCACACCTTATTTGACTGCAGCACTTACCAGAGAGAGCTACCTATGTGGATTTCCTGTGGTGCTGCAGAAATCGTGTATGCATGCATGGTGCCCCATATAACCCACCTGAGATCAGGCCACCTTCCATCATACATGGGGTGGCACGCATGTGTAATGTGCGAGTTCTGTTTGACCTAGAGAAGTCTGAGTACTCTGGTAAGTTCATGCTGTGGTTGATTAAGGCTTGATTTGATCTGTTCAGCACTCATGCAAGGTTAAGGTGACTGATTTCCTTTAATATAACACTTGGTTTCCTGAAGATGAAAGAAAGAAGGGACGCATTTTTTTAACGCACGCATCTTAAACAGGAATCTGCCATATCCGTGAGAGCTCGCTAGACCGTTAGACTCCGTGCTATAAAATGGGTGTGGCTTCTTTGGGACCTGTTTCCATTTGAGGAGCAAAACTAAACGTAACATTTGGTCATTGATGTGTCTGGAATGTCACTCAATATCCATTTATTTACAGAACTGTTTCCTACAGCCAAATCCTAGCCCTGTCAATATTCAATGATGCTTGTTCATTACATGTCACAAAGAGGTTGGAGCCAGTCTCAGCAGACCTGGGGCGAGAAGCCGGGTGCACCCTGTACAAACAACCTCTCACACTTGGATTCACACGTTTGGGCTGTTTAGAGTAGCCAGTAGACCTAATGTGCATGTTTTTGGACTGTGGGTGGACACCAGAGAAAACCCACACAGTCACAGGGAGAACCTGCTTACCGTGAGGCATTCGTGTTAACCTCATACCGGCAACTCGTGCTGTATTGCTCAACCCATACTACTTATGTGTCTTTTAATTTAGGATTACAATGTTTTATTGTGTTATGATTCTGTGTTAGTGTAATAATTATATAGTATTTGATCAGGAAGTCAATATTTGCATAACAGCAGGCATTCTGAAGTGTTTTTGTCTACGTTTCCCCTGTATGGCAACCTAAATCCCCCATGCATTGCAGCTGTGAGGTAGCTTGTAGCTTGTCCGGTGAGTGTATATTAAAAATGAACTTTGGTGCTTTGATACATTTAATCAGTTTTTAACAGAACAGTCATGCATTAACTTCAGAGAAATCAAGAAATCATTGCAGAACTTGTCAAGTTAAAAAGACAACAATGTGATGAACTAAGAACAAGGAACTGACTCACTAACTTCCCCTTGACATATTTAGCTCAGGTTGATTTCCTGAAATGTTAATTGGCGGTGGTGTTTGGTGTTATTTTTCAGACTCTCCTCGGAAAGAAGTCTACTTCATGGCTGTCATTGATATACTGCAACATTATGATGCCAAGAAGAAAGCAGCTCATGCAGCCAAAACAGTCAAGCATGGAGTGAGTGTTTATTTTATTTTTCACTGTTGTGCACGCTGTTGGTAAGAGGCACATGTCCACTGAATGATCCCACAAACGGCTTCAGAAACACCGGAACTTGAAGCGTGTTTCCTCTGAAAGTCCCAGGGCTGATTTTAATCCCTGCGCCACAATTCCACACTTGTATAAATCAGAATCAGAAGTCATCAACAGTGCGTTTTGAATTCCTTATTGTTGACTGCGACACCCCCTAGAGGTCATTAATGGGAATTAAAATCTATCAATTCTATTCAAATCTATTTACACAAGTATATGAATTAACTGTTTATTCAGATTGCCAGTTAACATTATTTTGCGTTAATGGTATTTAATGGTAAAAATGAAATTTACCATTGGTCAATTCCCGGATCAGTTCTATTTCCTCTGCCCATATTTGTGAGAACCACCTCCAAAATCCACCAGAATGGCTGAGGTAGTTCCAGCCATGGTTTCCCGTATCAGCTGGCTTAAATTATATAAAGTGAGACTTTAGCATATTTATTTTTTAGACAAGGAAGAAACACGGTGCAGTGCACGTAGAGATGCTCAGAAGATTGCAGCACTTTGATGGAAAAGTCCCCAATATTGTTTCTTGCTTGCTTGTTTTTGTGTCAAGCTAATAATGTTCTCCACTGGTGGGAGAATCCTGTACTGGGAGTATAATCACTTCTATAATGTTTCTTGTATTTCTTGTTTGTCTAGGCTGGAGCAGAGATCTCTACCGTGAACCCGGAGCAGTACTCTAAGAGATTCTACGATTTCATTACCACCATCCTGCCCTAAACTGGAGCAAAGACCCACAGGGGTCAATGAGGGACACTGATGGAGGGGTGCCCAATGCACTCGCCCACCCTTACAGCAGCTACAACCACCATTCGTTTACATTTTCTTTTTTTTCTTTCTTTTTTTTCCTTTTTTATTTTTATTTTTTTTTGTTGTTCTTTGCTGTTTTGTGGGACCATAAGTGTGATGAAACAGTAACGAGTGTAAATCTTGGTGGGAGCTATGGATATTTTCTTTTCCCAAATGCATGTCTCTCATGGCATTTTTAAAGTTCATATGTGTTATCTTGCCTTTCTTTTAAGTGAAGGGGGAGGAGGGTGTGCGCGTGAGAGAGGGAGAGGGAGCGAGAGAGAAAGACAGTGGTGGTGTATGTGGCTCAGTGAATGGACTTGTAGAATGAAGTCACTCAGAACAGAAGCTGAACGTAGGGAGCTTTCAAATGCTGTAGAATTCATATCTTCAGACAAAATGGAAACGTCAAGATGTTCCATGCGAAATTAAGGTCCATCGCACCCCGACTCAACCACCCTTTTAAATCTCATTAAATATTGCTCTCCTTTAGCTTTCGTTTGTACATGCTTCACCAGAAACTGCGTCTCCTTAAGCCAGTTAACCCCGAATCTGTCCTCTTAGATAATTTAAACCTACACCTCATCAACCCATGCTTCATTCTAGCCCCTCCTGCTCATATACATTTAACCCAAATTTACTTGAATTTTTTGCGTTAGCTAAAAGCTACAGCACTTCCACATACCATGAACGTACTTTCATTACGTTAACCCATCTCCAGAATCATAGCTCTCCTGCTCTGAACAGACCGACTGCAAAGAAAACGCTCCTGAGCTCCATTCACTTTCACGGAGGACCGCGCCTTCTGACTCTTGCATGTTCCTACAGTGTTTAACACGAGTGTGTGGTGATGTTTTATTATTTTTATTATTTTGTGGGGTTTTTTTAAATGATCTGTAGGAGGTTGAGATGGTTTGTCTGTAATTCTGCATCTTGAAAAGGCGTTCTAATGAACAGAAGCAACAGCATTGATGGCAATCACTTCAGTCTGTAAAATCTGTTACGGGAATGATCTTTCATTTGCCATCAGCACCTTAAACTGTTGCACTTTAAAAAAAAATAAATTAGGATCTTTTGGTCTGTTACATACTGCAACAATAGCACTATGAGGCACTATTGAATGCAGCCCGTGGATTTGTGTCGTCGCAAGTATGCTTGTTCTAGGCAGAAAACCCATAGTTTACCTCTTAGGTCATTTAAACAGATACACACTCATTGCTGTAATGTTAGTACAGTGTTCTTTGGGGGAGTTTGAGTAAAGGAGGATTGGGGGTGGAGAGGGGTCCTGTGTTTAGGCAGTGAATTTATTATTATTATTTTTTTTTGCCAGTTTTGTAAACTTGACAGTTAAATTGACACATGATTCAACAGTGTATTGTATATTTTGCACATAATGAACCAGAAGTTGAGATAAATATTCCCTTTGGTTCGGTCGAGTGGTATTAACAGGGGGGGAAATGCCACACCTGTACTAAATGGTCTCAGAACTGATACATAAGAATTCGAGTGGACTCTTAGGAAAGATTAAGAATTAATGTTAGGCGTCGTGTTTTCTTTTCTTCATTTTTACAGACTCCTGCAAAATCCTACCAATTTCTAGGAATTTTGCATGAAATAGACTAGTTGGCATTGATGTGTTAAAACATGGCACCACCTTCTCGAAGTGTAAGACTTTTCAGAATCAGCATTTTCTTCAGTTGCTTTTTGTTGTTGTTTTTGAATGAAAGAAAGGCACAGGTTTTTATTTGTGTTTGAATTTGTACACTTAATTGTCCGCAGTTTTCGCAGCACATCCCTATTGAGTGAAGTGTTCTGATAAATGAAGAATGTTACTGTTTTCAATTGTGCAGTACTGTAAAAAGTTATTTTTTTATAATGCATGTTGCATTTGTTTTTTTGTTTTTTTTCCTGTTCAGTCTGAAGCCGTGTGTAACCGCCAGCCCTCCTAAAAGCAGAAAAACAAACAAAAACAATGATACACGCTTCTCTCTGACTGTCTTTACCTGCTTTATACTGTCAGCAATGTATACACTGTGCAAGAGTTGTGCCTTTTTACTCCAAATTATTTAATTTTGTATTCTTAATCTTCGTTTTCTTTCCTTTCACAGATAACTGTTGAATTTCTAATATCTGTGTGGTTGGAAAGCTCCCAGGCTTTTGTGTGTTGTGTGTGTGGCTTGTGTTTGGAAACGACACTTCAAACTATGAACAGCTTTTGAGTTCCAGCAGTGAGAAGTTCCTGTGAAAGCTCAGTGGGACTTTTATCACTTTTATCTTTATTATTTTTATATTTGTTTATAATTTTAACCTCAGTATTATCTTAAATATTTTACTATTTTGCTATTTTATCCTCTTTTTTTTTTTTCTTTTTTTTTCTTTTTTTTTACCAATTTGCGCAAAAAAAAAAAGTTTTTTTCTTTTTTTGATGTTCGTTTTGGGAACCTGAGAGAAAGAGAGAGGGAAGCATAGACTCTCCTCCCTACAGTCGTCGTGGTCTTTCGCATTTGCAAAGAAAAACAAAAGTACATTTTGCTTGAATCCTTGTGGTTTTGACACGCAGCGCTCAACCGGAAACCCGCTTCAAGTCGCGCCTTTGGTCTCAGAAAAGCCCCGCCAGCCCTCAGACTCTCCGCACAGGCTCCTCGTGTCATGTAGAAACCTCCACAGAAATGTATGGAACTTGTGTTGTGCTGTTCTCAGTTTATGTCTCTTTTATAGGCTGTACTGAACCCGGCGAAACGTGTGTGTCCTGTTTAACTCCGCAGATAGAGGAGAGAGAGAGAGAGAGAGAGCCCTCCATGCAGCCTGTAGAAATACAATGGAAATATAGTGAGAAAGGAAAATGTTTGTGTTTAAAAGAGAGGGGGGGTAGTTCAGAGTTTAAGATGTTAACTGATTATAATACTTTCCATTTCAGAAGCATCGCTCAAAACCAATAAAGCACTTTGCAAATCCTTGTGGTTGTGTTTCTACTACATTACAGTTCAGTCACTAACTCCATCCTCACCTTAAGTTCAGACTCAGTATCAGCATCACAGAAGAATTTGTGCCTCCTACTGCAGTTGTTTCTCAGGTGAACTGGTTTTGTTTACTATAGATCTGGATGTCCTGCCTGTTCCCTACTCTCAAAAAAGAAAATTGTAATTTTTAGGGTACATGATTTATTGCTTCTTGTTTGTACCCTTTCTATACTTTTTGGGGACTGGTATGTGCATTTTTCCCTTTAATTAATGGTGCCCAGTTGCCTTGAGGTCTAGTATTGTGCACCAGCAGTTCAATAAATGTAGATTGTACCTTGCAGAAATGAACAGTACTATTTGTGAGGGTGGAGGGAGATGCAGCGATGTGTGGAGCTTTCATCAGCTTTTAAAATGTTACGGTCCATCCCTGGTCCTAAAAGATGTTCCCTATTTTTCAGTTTAATAAATATCCAGGTTATTGTTTCTTACCTAAGAAATTAAACGCGTAAACATGTTTTAAATGTAGTGATTGTTGTACATAATATCAGGCTGGAGGAAACCTGCTCTGTGATATTTTTATAGCTGAGTTTAATGAAGTGATCCAGTAGAACTTATGTTTTAGTGATTATATAGAGTACAATAGACCCCTAGTAATATATTTGTATAGAATTAAGTTGCATTTCTGCTGTTATATCAAAGACATTTTTGGAAAGCTAATGAAAAATGAAACGAAAAGTGAAACTATGGATTTAGCATTTTGGTTTAGGTTACATCATCAATGCACAGTTGAACTGCAGTCAATTAAAAAATCAATACATTTCTTTCTCTGTCGGAGAGAATGCTGAAACAAATGTCGGGTTGATGATTAAAATTAGCCTAGAAATGAAACCATCAGTGGATCTTCTATCCAGTCGGCTTCAGGTTGTGTTTAATGGAAATCGACATGACTGAGAAGATCAGTCCTTTCTTCCATGAGAAACTGGGAACTGAAAAATGCAAAAATAATAAAAATAAAACCCGCTTCTGAACAGCGTCTGTCTCACTTACAATTTCATACAATCCTCATTATATACCCGACAAATAGCACCATTTAATCTCAGCTTACAAACAGTCTCTGTTTTTACAATACCTGTACACTTGTGCTGAAGGAAAGGTGAATAACCCTGATCACAGGTTACACCTTTACCACCTGAGATTTTTTTTAATTGTATGATAAGATGTGAAATTTGTGGAGATTCACACATATATCATTTTTACATTTTATTTTAAACCAGAGTCTTTTTTTAACACGTTTTTTGACACCTAAACTGCATATATTCACGTTTGATTATTTAGGAAGTAACAGGAGCCTAAATAACAGATCAATGCAAATTCACTGAACACATCATGTTTGGTCGATTTTATTAAATAGATCATCATGGTATCATCTTTCAAAGAATTTATATTTATATATATATTTGAAGCATAACCCGAGAGATCGACGCTTTGCAAGTCATGGGGCCCGTTTCTGCGGTAGGGATATGAAGCGTTTATCTATTCCGTTCCACCTTAAATACCTCAGCCCCGCCTCCTTTTAGGCGGAAGCTGCGTTATGTTCCGTCACCGATTGGGGGCGACAAATGAGCACAAATCGTCCTCCTGGCGCTGTGCCACAATAAGCCCCGTCTGGAAAAGAGACCTGTCCGTAATTATCGCGTGCTCTTATGAAAAATCAGCGCTCTGTGGATGTGAATGTGAAGCTTTAAAGACTCGGAAGGTCCTCCTTAAACACATAAAACACGCTGTGGATGCGTCTGAAGGCACAATTGACGCTTTCCGTCCCCACTTGCGCTCCTCAGTGTAAGATGGCTACGCTGTTGGGTTTGGGGAGACCGGAGTGTTACACCGTTAACCCCTTGTTCCGATTATTCCGATTGTTTCCGAACCCATGCTGACACTTCCACCTTGAATGTGTGGATATAAAAGCTCAGGCTGTGTGAACGGTGTGTGTGGCTGAAGCGATCCAACTCTACAGTCTGTAGAAGGGAAAAATGTGTTTCGACCCGCGGAGGATGTTTTAATGCGGCCCCTCGTTCACTTCATCAGATTCTTCAAATAATCCGCATCTGATTCTCAGGAGTGAGTGTGTAGAGGGGGAGGGGGGGAGGGGGGTGTTGAAACTCTTACACCAGACTTTTACTGCACAGACATGGAGACCCAGTGACCCGCTGCCAGTGTGAGAAAAACAAACACCTTCATTTATCGGAGAGGAAAAAGCTCTGGAGCTCGTGGCTCTCCAATCTGTGTTCTGCATTCAACGCGGTTATGACGTCATCTCTTTGGTTATGACGTTACCTAGAACTGTATTTGATATGGAGGGTTAGAAATAGAAACGATCCGCCTCTGGTTGGTGTGTAGATCACCTGGTTTTTCCGTCTCTTGCTGGAATAAAGTCAATGATTATAATGAGAGTTGTTTGGTTTCCAGTCTGAAAGTGTTATAAGCGCACAGAGAGCTTGATACAGGAAATCACAGGAAACACTGTTTCCCTCTAAACAACGGCATGCAGTGCACTGAGTCATTCTTTAAAAAATTTAACTAAACTTCCAGGAAAGAAATAAAACGAACTTCCTCTTCTTCCCCACAGCAACACCGACACAAGCTCTTCATACTTCATTCCCTAAAGAACATTTCTCTCTTTCTTTCTCTCTCTTTCTCTCTATCTTTCTCTCTTTCTTTCTTTCCATTTTTCTATCTTTCTCTCTTTCTTTCTTTCCATATTTCTATCTTTCATTCCTATCTATTATGTATTACAGTCTGCACTCTTTTTGTCACATCTACCTTTTGTATAATCGAAAAACTTCATTTAAACTTTTTTCTAAATCTCTTAACGTTTATTAGAAATTAGGCAAATTTTACTTCTTTACTGCCTACACCACTATCTACAGACTAAATTAATTTCTTTAATTAAAAAAAATTTTAAATCTTTTTTTTGCATTTATACTGATCAGTATCCATTTATTGTTTGTTCTCAGGTATTCTACTCTGCTTCTCTCTACTTATCAGATTTATTGTTAAATATTTTTAAACGATATAAAAAAACATTTTGCAGGTAAAATCGTAGTTATTGACTTTTCTAATAAAATACTCTTACATTATCCTGATGCTTCAACCCAGGATTCAGACAGTCGGGTGAAAGCTGTTTAATTTAAAGATTTTGTAAAAGTTACTGTGGAAATAATTTTTTAAGTGGTAAAAAAAGAAAAAGCCTCATTTTACAAATATTGTAGCTGAATTAAATCTTCTCTCTATATAAAAAAGTAGGATATTTTTTTCAGCCAAATATCTTTTTAAATGCTAAATCCCCAGTACTGAGTGCCATAAAAGATCATAATCCATGTAGAGAAATATTAGATTCACCATTTCAGTGGAATATTTCTGAACGTATTTGTTTGAGGTTTAGATTAAAATCCAATAATTACATGAACTGAATCAAAAATATAATAGATTTGATAAAAGTGGTTGTAATTTCCAACAGTGTAAAAAGATAAAATCCTTTTCTTCATGGATAGATCCAACCTTCACGGGTATAAAACAAAATCATTAAAACAACTTAATCTCCAAATAAACTACTGAAAGCTAACATTCCTGTACACTAATGATGTCTTGTATTATTTCTACTAATTAAAAAATGAAGAGCAAATGATTCTGGATGAAAATTAAAAGGAGAAATTGGATTCCTGATGGTGTTCTCCTCGTCTTACAATTCCAAAAAGAGGCCAGGATTTTCTATCTATAATTACTATTACTGTTACTGTTACTAATGCTATTACTGTTACTAATTAGGGATTACTCATTACTAATTACCAATTACTATTACTAATAACTATTACTCAAATATCAGAAAAGCTGAAAAAAAACATAAGAAATGTTTGTGGTCAGTGTAAAGTCAAGTGAAGTTCTCTCTACAGCATTTAATTTTAATAATAATAATAATAATAATAATAATAATAATAATAATAATAATAATAATAATAATAGTCTCCCCATATTTTTGCAAAATAATGCTTTTCATTATCAAACTCTTACATTTATTATCATGTTTGTTTAATTGACTTGAATAGGTTTAATCCAAATTACTCAAAGGCAGGTTGAGGTTAAGGAATAAAAGCTATTTTTATAATAAATAGCCAAAATATTATTTTACAAAATTAAATATATCCATGTAATAAATATTACTGAAATGGTGCAGTTCGACTTTGTTTTCCATCTTATTCTTCTTGGATAAAATCTGTTTAGTGTTTCATTAAGAATCTCTCTCTCTCTCTCCCTCACTCTCTCTCTCTCTCTCTCTCTCTCTCTCTTTATTTATGTATATATTTATCTTGCTCCTATAAATGGTTTGCTCATAAATTGTATTATTGTTGAAGCCAACGTGCTTAATTTTAACTTACTGGAACAAAATAAAATTTGGCTCTGGTTACCATACAAATCCTCATCACTGGTCTGGTCACAGAGAATACCGATTTCCTTTCAATTTTTTAGCAAAAGAAATGAATAATGTTAGCCTTACTGTAACAATACTGGGTGTCAAAAGAGTTTATGAGTGTTTATAGAAAAACAGTTTTATTTTTTTACGGAAATACCTACATTTCGATCACAAAATTCATCATTTCATTTTACTTACATTTATCATGTAAAAGTACTGTTTTCTGTTTCCCCCCGAAGGGACTAAGCCTAAGTCCATGTATGGCTGCAATCTCTAACTTTTTATAATCAAAATCTTTATATTCTCTCTCTCTTTTTCTCTCTCTCTCTCTCTCTCTCTCTCTCTCTCTCTCTCCAATTTTTTAATCCTTCCAGTGGTTTTGTTCACACTCGAGAGTGAAATCAGTATCGTTGGTGTTTAATTTTAATGTATACAATGCAGTTTTTTTTCGAGGACATCTGCATTCAGTCACTTAACTGTTTGTACTGGATTTCTTTCATAATGGGATCAAAATAACTGAAATAAATGGCCTACTGGTTTTACTCATCACCTGTTTCCATTATAGAGCAGAACCTATTCAGTACCACACACGCAAGCATGCATCTTTATACTTTCTTATGTTAGAATTGACTATATTTTAAACCACCATGTGATTTTCTTTCCCCTACACCCAACTGAACCCCAACTGAATTCATCAGGATTGGCAGGGATCATTTTGCTGCTGAACTAATTTACTGTTGATTTTTAACATGTTTAGGATGCTTTGTTTTCTGTTTGAGGAGTCAATTTGACTTCAGGAGGCTGTTCATTCGCACCAAAGCCCTTTTTTGCCCTTAGGGCTAATAGTATAGCTTTGTGTGTGTGCGCGCGCGCGCATGTGTCAATCAAACGGAACCGATTCAGATATGGCATTGTTTGGAGCTGAGTCAGTCTCTTTCTCCTTCTCTCACTAAACAAAGCCTTCAGTTCAGAATAGGTGCCTTTATACTGAGACAGAAAATAGCGGTTATCACGTTTGACTAATTAGATTATGTTCGTTATATGAGACGCTTTGATTTTAGTCTGGAATTTCTAAAATTTGGATAAATTACTCACAGAAGCATAGAAAATAAGGAATAGCTTTCCCAGATATAGCACAGATTCTATCTAATAAGGCCTCCTGTTCTACTTTTAATCTCTTCAGCAGGATAACAACCTCATGTAAAAACAAAGTGTGCATTTGTAAGTAAAAAAGGCAGATTATGAGGCAGAGGTCTAAATCTGCATCATTTTTACAAAATTAACTAACAAAACAACATAACAACAACAACAACAACAACAACAACAACAACAACAACAATAATAATAATAATAATAATAATAATAATAATAAT
>JAOUQZ010000025.1:7267877-7289523 GCA_028564935.1 Neosilurus hyrtlii
TCTGTTTTGACCCCAGACATGAGAGCAGAAGGAAGAGCTACACCGCTGAGTACAAGAAAGCAGTTGTGGAGGAATCATTTACCTGTTTATTGAAATTGCTGTTAATGTAAATAAAATAAAACCTACCCTGAAAATAAGCCCTATGGTGTTTTTTGAACCAAAAAACCATTGTCTTATATTCGGGGAAACACGGTATATACTAATGTCTACCACCCTGAGATATGGAACAAATCAGATCGTGCTATTCCCGTGTAGCATATACTAATGTCTACCACCCTGAGATATGGAACAAATCAGATCGTGCTATTCCCGTGTAGCATATACTAATGTATACCACCCTGAGATATGGAACCAATCAGATCGTGTTATTCCCATATAGTATATACTAATGTCTACCAGCCTGAGATATGGAACCAATCAGATCGTGCTATTCCCATGTAGCATATACTAATGTCTACCACCCTGAGATATGGAACCAATCAGATCGTGTTATTCCCATATAGTATATACTAATGTCTACCACCCTGAGATATGGAACCAATCAGATCGTGCTATTCCCATGTAGTATATACTAATGTCTACCACCCTGAGATATGGAACCAATCAGATCGTGTTATTCCCATATAGTATATACTAATGTCTACCACCCTGAGATATGGAACCAATCAGGTTTCTCTATTACGTTGTAGTATATATTAATGTCTAACACCTTAAGATAGTCAATCAATCTATTTGCACCATTATGTAGTACATACTAAATGGGAATTTTTACCAGCATGTCTGTTCAGTTGTGTAAATCCTCACATGGAGTAATGTCTAAGGGTCCTTTTCATTGGGGTTCGTGAGGGACGTGAAAAGGACACCACTGCTTTCCAGTAGACGTTAGGAGGCTGTTGCTAGCTTGTGTATTTCACAGAGCTCCACACTCCTGCCACTCAGCTATGTGCTTTGTCTGAGATGCTGAAATAAGTTTGTTCTATTTCCTTTAGCAGCCACAGATTTTAGACAAATTTCCAGTGACTAGTGATTTGTGTGATGTCAGACTTTGCATAACCGAACCCTTATCAAATGACCATGGAGATGTCACCAGTTTTTGAGATGTGAGTTGATATTTGATGGGTGGGGACAGAGAGCAACTCTGTACTTATAGAATCCAACCATCCTTCCATCCCATTTCTGTTCTGCCTTTTTCTATTGTGTGGCAGGTAATGGAGTTCACCTGGAACAACAAGCCTGAAGCAGGATAGAACCCTGGGCAGGGCGTCAGACTAGAACATAATGGCAAAAAAAAAAATTAAAATTGAATTTTAAACCTGTCAATCTGTTGAGAAGCCGGTTTTAAAGTGAATTGCAATTTTAATTTTACACGTTGTGCTAAACCTTAAATTAACTGATAAAATAAATGAAGAATAGATACTCAAGTACACAAACTGAGATGCCACAAAAATGTTGTAATCTTTCCAAACACTTTCATTCATTTTATTTGCCGAACTGCTTAATCCTGCTAGGGGCACGGAGGGGCTGGAGCCGATCTTGGCCGACTCAGGCGAGATATACCATGAACAGCTTACCAAGCAACCACAGGACCACTACACACACAACCATTCACACTCACATATAGAGATAACTTGGAACAGCCAGTTAGTCTAATCCATTGTCTGTGGGAGGAATCCAGAGTACCCAGGAGGAAACCCACAAAAGTATGGAGTAACATGCAAACTCCACACAGAAACTTCCTCGCCGAACCCAGGACCTTCTTTCTGTGAGGCGGACGTGTTAACCACTAGACGACTGTAGTATTACTGAGGTGACTGATTCAGATATATAACCCAATCTGAATAGAGCTTCATCTGGAGCTATTTTTGGTGTTTTCTTACTAATTTGGTAATTTCCGAATTCCTTCCGATTGGCCAGCTCTCTCTCCTATCATATGATGGTCCTCCAAGATACCTGAAGCAGTCTCATTTGGCTTCATAGGGCAGTGTAACAATTTTGCTATTTGCTCTCTTACACATAACTGAGCTCACAGATGCCCTGATTGGCTGGAGGCATTGTTATTTGAAATAAGTTACACAATCAGATAGATTCAGACTCAGCAGTTCTTTCTTACCCAGAACTCCTTGTGATTGTAGTGAGAACCAATCACAGTGGATGGTTTTAAAAAAGGGATTTTTCCGAAAACCACAAAGGCTGCAGTGCCTAACTTTATTCATAGGTTTTTGAATGGCGTATTGTTGAATTTCTAGACTGTGGCAAGCTATGAGTTTTTGTTTCTTGAAAGTCTCATTTTGGTTTTCTGTTCTTTGTTTCCATGTAGTACATGCTAAAACTGGTTTAAATCAATAGAAAAATAAAACTGCTATTTTTCAGAGATTGGGCAAGAAAGTTGATCGTGTTTAGTAGTTTTATTTTTTCTGGTGTTGAAGTTGAAATCCAGCATCGTTCATCTGTTCCGCCACTTTTTTAAACAGATTGCCTTTCCCTGTTTTTCTACCATCCATGTACTTCAAAATACTTTTTAAAACTCTATCAACCGAGTCAACATGTCTGTCACCTCCTTACCCCAGACGTGAACTAGTAAAAAGAATTTTTTGTCACTTTTAGCTTTTGACCAAGATGCTACTGACTGTGTATATAAACTGAATCATGGCTACGACTTTTGCTACTTTTGGGGAGAAGTCTGCGGCGTGAACTTCCCAGAGTGCCGAGTCCAATTTCAGTTCGGTTCAACTTTTATGTGAGACTGAAGCTGTACTATGGCCTGAGCTATCTTGTTCAGTTAGTCTGATTTTGAGAAAGTTGGTTTAGCGTGATGGCAGTTGTGCTAGCATGTTTACGTTTGTTTTAAAAGACTAACACAGCTTAACTTTCTCTATCATATAATTGGACTGATTGCTGCTGTCCTGAGTGTTTTGAGCTGTTTACATCATAAACAAGTCTTCAATTTCCTGTTTATAAAACCAACAACCCATTTGCCTTCATGTTCTTTTCATGTTGGACTAAATGTCTCTCTTTCCTCTTTCAGCTTGTTATGGAATTGTCCAAGTCCCAACTGGTCCCTGGTTCTGCAGAAAATGTGAATCTCAGGAGCGAGCAGCACGAGTGGTAAGTTTTGAAGCATCCCTACTTTCAGGGAGTTTTATACGATGTGTTTTAAGTGAATGGCCAGTTCAACCCAAATCCTGTCCATATTAGATTTTTCAGATGTAAATAGGCAATCCACATTAAGTGGGAAGATAGCACCATAAAATCCTCAAAAACTATACAAACCAATAAAACAACATTTCTTTCCCAATTGCTACCCTTTTATAATTAATTCAAGATGTATATAGGATAAAGGTAGCACCGTCAACAGAGATTGTACTGAAAAAAAAACATGTCCGAGTCAAACTGGCCTTCACGAAAGTCCTCAAACGACGAAACAAAGAAAGATGCATCATTTTACAATCCCTGATATGGAAATGTTTTATAAAAAAACCCTTCTGTGTGAACTTTTGGAGAAAGTGTTAAAGTTCCATAATGTGGTGCCTTTAATAACATTCTCCGTATTTATTTATTTATTTATTTTCACAGCACACAAGAACTTAGCAATGTGGGTGTAACGATTGCTGTCCCATCAATGATGTTAACATCCCATAGATCTGTGTGTTGCAGGAAATTTGTTTGAATTGTTAGAGGTTCTGTAGAGAAAGGATACATTTTCTAATTATTTTGGTGTCTCGCATTGTATATTACATCCACATAAAGCATTAAGTCAGCTGGAAATCCCAGTTCCCATTTACAATTTGGAAACAACATTCCATGCATGCCTTGATCACTTCTGGGAAAGCACAGCGCCGTTCTTGTCGCGTGCTGTGTTCTTGGTATTTTGCATCGTCCACTGTTGAGCTCATTGCATCCAAATCTTGGTTTGCATGATGTTCTGGGTGACCACCAATTCTTTGATTTGTGTTTTCTTTCTCTCTTGTGGATAATACTTTATGGCTTGTAGGAAAAATTTGGGAAAACCCTAGTTTCATTTTGAGTTTGTGTGTAACACAGTTGTCCCACTTATTGTGGAGTGACCCAGATCACTTTTTGGAAGGAGGAACTCTAGTTGGTAAGCAACAGCATCTCGTACACTCAGTTAAAAAAAAAAACAAAAAAACAACACAAGTTGAGGAAGGGTTATTATGTGAGATGGTATTTTGCTGAAAAGAAGCTGTTCGTACAAAGCTAATGGAAGTGCATCAAGCTCTTTACCTACTTAGCTACATTTGTATGAACGGTACAGTAGTTCCAGCCCGAAGGAACATTTTGGTGGAAACTCATGGATACAAAGTCCCAGTTATTCCAAATGGAGATGATCAGCCAAGACATTTTCCATCCTTTCCACAAATATTGGCCTCAAGACGTATCATGTTCTCCAGTAATGTCACACAGACCTGCTGATGGACACGGTTTGACTTCCTGTAATCTATAAACATGAACAAAACATCACTGTTGCTGATTGCTTGAACGTTATGCAGAGTTTTACTTTTCCAAAGGAGCACAGATGCTCCTGCTTTAACAGGAAACACGACCACCCAGACAAATGAAACAGCACAAACCTTATAAACATGATTCATATTGGGCAATTATTCATCCTTAACTTCAAAATGTTTCTTTAGATTATCTGGTCTAAAATATTCACCCTAGCATGGCCTGTCCAACTGTCAAAATGTCCCTTTGACTTGAGTAAATTGATTAATATGTGGTTTGAGATTGTGTCTTTCTGTTGTGGTACTTTCTTGAAAAAACTTATCTGTGGTACTGCAATAGTGGCATTAATTCAAAAAATGTTTTTCTGTCTACTTGACCAGGTTTTTTTTGTGTTTTGGCATATGGAAAGTCAAGCCAAGCTGAATTTTCAAGCAGGGAAAAATATTAGTCTGTTAATTAATATTACAAAGAGACATTATCACCTGCTGCATTGAATAATGCACATCTGCCTTCCCGACCAAGCTTACAATATGAAGCCTGTTGTTTTTATGTCAACGAAAAAACTGCACACCAACTTGTTAAAGTGTGTTGTCTGGCTGCTGTCTTCGCTCATGGTTGACGATGTGGTTAAATGTGAGCTGATGGTGTGCTTTAGTAGTAATACGGCTAAATGGAAATTTGAGTGGTGCTGATTGCAGTATGCTTCCATGTTCTGTGTAAAATGTTTTTGTAGGCCAATCTAAATTTCCCAGGGAATACTAAAATTTCCCACAAACTCAAATGAGCTACAGGTCTGCCCAGAGAATTTGGGTTAAAATTCCACGGAAGTGTTGACGTTTGTAAACGGCTGCCCAAAGGATTTGATTGATATTCAGATCATTAAAAAGCAACTGCACCACATACCTTGTAAATGTTTCACCAACTGAAAATGTGAAATAGTGAATAGAAAATGAAAGATATCTGTCTCTTCACTGTTATGTCGAAATTATATGAAACAAATTAACAGTTATTCGTTGAAGGTGAGGTGAATATTGCTGAATAGTCCTGGGAGATGTTATATCTCTGTGGCTGTTCTTTGATATTGACTGAGTCTAAGGTGAAGAATTTTTTATTATATAATACACTAAAGTATAAGCAAAATTAATTAGGTCAGTGTTTTTACATTTAAGTTCGACGCCTGTGATGCGCACTATATATGTGTTTTTGGGGGGAGTTTCTACATTGAACAAAACAGATTCCATATTATGTAACCTTCGTTTTGTTTTTGGATGGTATGTTACTGAAGTTTTAGGATTTTAGAATCAGTAGCAGTGGCAAATTATGAGGTTTTTGTCCACCATTTTAATTCAAGCATTAAAATGCGTTGTGGATATTGCCCATTGCTATCGATTACATGGGAATGGTGTAATCTGATTGGTCCACCATCTCGGGATAATGTATCATTAGTTTAAGTGTATAATGCTCAAATTAAATTTGGACACAGTTTGTCTCGGCTACTCAAGCAGTCATTGATAATGGAAAAGTAAGACATAGAAATCTTGTTTGGTTTGTTTTTCTTGTGTTTCTGGTAGAATATATTAATACACATTTTCTGAGCACTGTTTCCTTTAATTTCTGAATAGAGTGTGGTGAACGACCAGACACTGTTATCTACACGGAGCTGTTAGCCAGCTGAAAGCACAGAGCTTTCCTGACCTACCTCAGGTCATTTTTGGAAATATTCAACTTAAAAATCGCATTTTATTTTTTTTTTTTATTTTTTTTATTGTGTTTCGTATAGTATTTTAATCATTGCAGACAATAAAATTCTGAATGCATCTCGAGTGATCTTTAGTCAGACTCAATACATAAAACGGGACAACAAGAACAATACTCCTAATTAATGAGCATTAATTACCACGGAAGTGAAATTACACATGTAGTCACACAATCCTTCAATGATGATCAAGGACATTTCAATAATGGCTGCACGCATAAGTGCAGAGGCATGAAACTCTCTAGTGTGGTGTTTTTGTTTTTGTTTTTTTTTCTGTGCATTTAGCAACACAGAGCTGTTAGCTGTTTAGGGTATACCCTGCCTTTGCCCAGAGTTTGCTGGGATAGGCTCCAGCTTCCCCTCGACTGTAAACAGGAAAAAGCAGTGCGGATCATGGACTGGAAAGGAGCATTCAGCCAGTTGAAAGCTCGGAACTCACCTCACGTGCCTCAGTATCATGGTTAAAGTATAAACTATAGATGTTTTGGTGTTTAAGTGCGTTACTCTTGTGTTTTCTATAATTTATCAGCTCATGTTTAAATGAATATACTGAACAGGCCAGAATAGATGTCATTACCTACACAGAGCTATTAGCTGATTTAAAGTGCGGGGCTCACCTGACCTGCCTCAGTGTCATGGGTTTTAGTTTGCTTTTTCATTATGTTTATGCATAGTTGCACCACAGACCTGTAAAGGCTTTAAAGACATTTAGTTAATCTTTTAGAAGATAAATATGAGATGGTAGGTTAGCATTTCAACTTTAATTTCCTGATATTTACGTATAGATATGCCGACCAAGAACACATTTTTCAAGTGATGTAAAATGTTGGATTACTTGCAGGACAGGTGATTATTTTTGTCCAGGTATGACCTGTTTGACTTATACTTGATAACTATTTAACAGTTAATGAATGTCTACTGTTGGTTTCAGCTCTAATTTTTGTCTCATGTGGTGTTTAAAACAATTGCACTGGGCAGAATAAAAGTGTATGGCTTTGCTAATGGATCCACAAATTGGGAAACCTAGTGTAAGTTTTCAAGCTAAATAACACAAGATCTAAATCATGCCAAGATATTCAAAACCATCCCTCAAAATGATACACAGGTTTTATGGCCTAACTTTGTGTACGTTATTTTCTGATTCAGATCGTTTTTTTTGTTTTTTTTTTTAACATCTTTTGGTATTCTTCATTTTATTCAAAGATCGATCTATCATCACTCGCCCTACAGATGTTTGACTCACCAAGGGCCAGCGGACTAGTGTTATATTCCACCCCTGATAATTTCTCTATTTGTTCTCTAAGACTCCCTTTCATATTCAAGCAGAACAGGTACTGTAGCTGAAATATCCCTCGATGAATCAAATCGAATCGGGACCTTGTGAATCGAAATCAGATCCATTCAGGAAATCAGTGGCAATACCCAGCCCTATTGGAAAGCACAATGGGACATATGAATGTGGAGCAGGTTGAAATTTTCAACCTAATTTTCAAACTAAATCCGCCCACAACAGTATTTTATGAAACTATAAAATGTAAGTATAAAACTAGCCTGTAAAAATATAATTTCCGGGTTTGTCCCCTTTGGGAGGGCTTTTTGTTCCATTAATGAAGCCGTACACAATTACAACAATTTGGAATGTCCTGAAAAATCTCTGGTCATCAAACATCAATCAAGGAAAACAGAAACTGATGAGACATATTTTCAGAGCTGTGAAGATGACATACCACGTTCATGTCAGTGAACATGCCAAACAACTTCCTCAGGACATGGGCAAAGGTATCCCCATCCACTTTTTGGAAGAAGACTCGTAGAGCAGAAATAGAAGCCATACCACAAGATCCAAAGTCTCTCATCAGCACAGAATTCACAAAGAAACACAGAGAAGAGCCACACAAGTTCTGGAACCAAGATTAGCCTGTAGCAAAGGTATTAAAAGGCCAAAGTGTGGTTAAAGAAAGGATCTGGTCATGATCCAAAACATATGAGAATTTCATAAGCATGGTGGAGGTAGTGTCATGGCTTGGGCTTGAGTAGCTGCTTCTGTAATGGGTACACTAATCATCTTTATTCATGCACAAAAATGATTCAGATGTTCTCCAGTTTATGATGAAATGTCACCAGTGTAATTGCCTGGAACAGCAAGACAACAAACCAAAACACACTGCTAACTTCAAAAGACTTTTTCAGGGGAAGAAAAATGTGTAGTTTTACAATGGCCAGTTAAATCGCCTTAACCCAGCTGAGCAACAACAATTTTGCCTCTTGAAGAGGAGAGTGAAAGTAGAACCACCACAAAACTAGCCACAACTGAACGAAGCTGTGCTACAAATCTGGAAAAGAAGCATCACAATAGAAGAATTAAAAAAATTTGGTGATATTGTGTTGTCAGATCGACTGCAAAACAGGAGCTCTTGGACTTAGATGACATGCTGAGTTGTGAAACGTCATCATTTCGAGTTTGAATATTTTTACTCTAAATTTATGTAAATGGTTTGGTTCACCTGTATGTAAAAGACTTAAGGGTGTTATAATTAATGTGCTAACTGTCATCACCTCCTGTGTAATATGTGCGCTTTTACTAGAACTTTACTAGAAATGTAACTTTCTGAGCAATGGTATAGTTTGCCAAAATACTATTCAACAATCTAAAATTACCATATTATTAGATTTTTGTCCCCTTGCCATTGCTTTTTAAATAAAGCAGGAAAAGGTGAATAAAATTCATTTAATGAATTAAAAACGTCATAAAGGGAAAACGTGTGATGCTTTGCACTAGCTGCAGGAAGGTGAACTGTGAATTAGGAATTTGAGAATTACTTTCTTCTAAACCAGTAGAATAAGATAAGGTAGGACTGCGGGGTGTCTTTGGTATAAATGTGGGCACCTCATATTACATAACAGACTTGTGTCACAGTAGATCTTTTGACAATCTCTTCATATTCACACCTGCCAGAAACATACAGCTGTTGTGAGCGACTGCACTCAGTCACATGATCAGTTGGTCTGAGTGCCGTCGCCTGTATCTGACGGCACAGGAATGTTCTGTGCATCACTCTATCTATATATCTATATATCTATATATATATATATATATATATATATATATATATATATATATATATATATAAAAATATCGGTTTGTTAGCTGTTGTAATTTAAAAAAAAATATTTGTATCAAGTTCCCCCCTTTGTTTTTGGCTTGGGCAGAAATTGTAAATTTGTTTAATATTTCTATGTTGGTAATAAAATGTTTCCAGTGTATTAATGCAACAACATAAGTAGATATTTATGGCCAGTTTATTATGTAAATCAGAACGTGTGGACAAACTTGAATTTATTTTATAATACTTTTGTAATGTTGGCTTATACACTGAGCTAGGTGCTTTGGATATGAAAAGAATTTACGCATCAAGATTAGCCAGGTTTAATTTTTTCGTATTTTTGCCATCATGATGGAGATTATCAGTGATGAGCAACATCATTATTTCTGTTGTTGTTGAGGTGCTGTATATCTGTATAGGTATTAACCAGCTGTTTTGTTATTTTGCAACTTTTTTACTCCTCCAAGGAGGTTATGATTTTGTTGCCATTGCTTTTTTGTTTGTTAGCAAATTTCCACATGTTATGAATGGATTTGGCTTATTTGTTTTGAAGGTGTGAAGTATGGCCCAAGTAACTCTCCATTAGATTTTGGTGGTGATCCAGGAAATTTTTTGAGGATTCTTTACCATTGCGGGATGAGGCCAATGTAACAGTCTTGCATATAATTCTCAAGACTGCAATGCTTCCACAAACATTACAGTACAACATCTACATAATATCTATCAAAAACCAAGGTTTGGTCAAGGTTCAGGTAGCATGAGAAACTGCAGTGTTGAAATATCAGGCTTTTTGAAAACAAAACAAAAAAAAAAGTGAAATACTTGGCAGAAATTAAAAAAAGGAGAGAAATGCGCTTCCTTGGCTGATGGTTGTGCTCTTCAAATGCTTCGAGTGTTTAGATTTACATTTACTTCAATTTTTCCATCCTTGCTTTACATAAAATCCTTAATAGAGAAAGAATTCTGTTGGAGTTATACAGTTCAAAGCAGCAGAAATGCTGAGGGAAAACTCATCCCCGCTGGAAAAACAGCTTAAGTGACAGATACATATATGTCCTCTGCCACCACCCAGCAAGACCAGCTTTATTGGCAAAGATTTATTAATCACCTACCCAAACCAGTTCCAGGCCAGTGTAAACTTGTTCGAACAGGGCAAAGGTGTGTTGCCGCCGCCCCCCCACACCACCACCGTAGGCTGAGAGTTTATGAATTATTAATTCATTATGCATTATAAAATTGAAATTTTAGAAATCATTAGGAATTGTTTGATGGCAGCTGAGGTTACGTGTTAGTTTTTGTAGTGAGTCATTAAGGTTAAAGTCACCCAGCTGCACTTGGTTTAACAGAAGGATTGCACAAAGAACTGGATTCAACTCAGATGTTGATGAGTTTCTCAGTACAATTCAGTGCCAGAACCCTTTTTATTGCATAAAACAGAGCGCCGTCATTGTTCGCCATTATTCTGTGTGATCAGTGACCATAGACATGTACACCATGACTTTATATATGCAGCTGAAACACAGTGAGTCTCCAGTAGAAAAGAGAGAGAACGTTTAAATATTCAATACTGAATATATCAAATAAAGGGATTTGTGAATAAGAATTATGGTCACATTTCTAAATTGAATTAAATGAAATAGAAATCTTATTTCTATTTAATCAGGAACCTTGGTTTACAAACCTTGGTTTAAAGAGAGTCACTAAAAATGAACAATACTCTTGACTTCTTTATACCTCACTTATACTACCACTTTATACCTCAATTTACTACATTTTGTACAGTTTTTGCCATTTGCACAATAATTTACATATTTGCACTATACTGTACATATTCTGCAGTTTTTGACATTTTCCACCCTACTGTTACACTAACCTTATTGCATATTTTTATACTGTGTACACTGCTTTTTATTACATATTTATATAATAGTGTATATTAGTTCAGTTGGAAATGGGAAATTCCTATGTAAATTAAATTGACAGTATTATATGGGGATTAATGGGACTTAACTGGAAATTTGGGGTAATTAATGCAAATTGAATCTTATACAAACAAAAATATAAGTATTTAGTTTTGTCATATGTAGACATGCATGCATTAATTCTGGATGTTTTAACTAAGGTTATGGTGCTAGATGCAACCTGCAAGTTTGTAAATTTCCATTTTATTCTCATTAATTCCCATGGAAACTTTCCAGATTGGAAAATGCAGGAATTTTGTAGTCATAGTCTAGATCTCGACATTATGAAAATGAGTAAGATTTAGTAATCTTGGTGTTTCTCTCTTCATTTCTTGCTGAGAAAGTGTTCCGTATTTGTTTTATTTTCCTTTTTAAGAAGCCTTATTTTTGCTTTATACTTATAGTCTGTCTTTCGTGTTTTGCAGAGATGTGAGCTCTGTCCACACAAAGATGGCGCTCTGAAAAGGACCGACAATGGGGGTAAGGCTGCCTCACACAATTTATAATTCCCATTAATATTCTTTTAATTAATGTTTCACATTTTAATTAGAAGTTATTTATTTCATGTCTTATTTGAACACTCAAAATGAAAAATTACGAATGCTCAGTTAAATACGTGATTCAGATTTTACAGTCAGTGGTCTTTTATTTATTTTTAACAAAGCATTGTTCAGTATAACAGTCTGCTTCTATGGAGTGTCCTCAGCAATAAAACAATCATTTTAAATGAATTAAATCAAAATTTTGTGTGAAATTGTTGATTTATTTAGTAAACAATCATGCAAAAACAGCATAATGTGCAGCGACTCATCATCTCAAAACAAACCCCTTCAGAGTGATTCAAGGTCCTTCCAGTACACAGATTACTCTGTCAGTCTTAGTTTTGTGCCAATAACTGACTCCCTGCACATCGTCCCTATATCTTTCTCTGCATATGTATGTGTGGGTTTGTATTACAAAAGTGCATAATTAGCATATTTTCTGAATATGTTTTGTCTTATTATGAACTTATTTTAAACAAAAGAGTCTTTATCCAAAGAGACATTTCCAAGTTACATGTCTGTGTGCTTATTTAGTTTCAGAAACTTTAACACAATTGGTTAAAAAAAAACTGTGTGAGAGGTCTAGGAGGGATTTGTAATGAGCTCTAAAGACCAGCTGTTGTGTAGAAAAGTTGTTTTCTGAGGCCAGAACTTACTGCCCACTCAGAACCATTCTGGAAATCTTGTTCATGAAAATTGACCTGTTTTTGGTAAATAATACACCTGTGTTTTTTCTTAGTGTGAAGTGTACTTCTAAATTTAAGCAGCTTTAACAAGTCAACACAGTCTGACACAGTTCAGTAATTATAAGAATTTATTGTAAATATGATACAAAACTTAGAATCTAAAAGATAACCTGTGAATTCCCCCCAGCGTCAGTATTTAATAATTAAAAAAAAAAAATAGAGTTTATGATTTAAAGTACATGTCCTATAGTTAACCCCAAAAAACGATCCATTAAGACTGAAGAGGTTCAGACGGAAGTGTTAATAAGCTCAATTTTACCTAGCTAATAAAAAGCAGAATTCGGAAAGTGAACGATAAGAGCGTGTTCCGGTGCTGTTATAAATCAGAACGTGTAATTAGATTTAATTTAATTATAAAAAACGAGTGTACGCACTATGCTTCAATATTGCAGCACATTTAACACATTTAACTGAATTTTGTTTTCTTCTTCATTGTCTGGACTCCCCAGTGCTGCAGTAAGAAATAATTAACACTAACTTCCAGTATAACAGTTTCTTTCCCCCTTTTCCCCCCACTTGATTTTATCTTATCTCTATTTATCTTGCAGCTAAATTGTCTGAATGTGTTTTTTTTTTTTTTTTCATGGCTTTAAGATTCACATGCTTCTATGGAAAAAAAAAAAGCCTGTACCCCGGTACATACTCTACTGCTTATTTTCCTTTGTGACAATGGGAGGGGCGAGTGTATGTTTATCTCCTCTTGTTTTTTTTTATGATGGGGCGGTGTTGTAGGGGTCACAGTGAGGCTGTGAGTGCACTTCTAGTGCACTTCTCTTCTTCATGGCCTGGGTTCACGGCAAGGCCAGCACCGAGACTGTAAACACACCGCCTTGGACGCACAGCTGTTCGACCGTGCTCGACCATGCCTCCCTCGCAGTGCGTAAAGCCGTTAAGCGGCCATGAGGGAGACATCAGTTCACCCCCGGGTTTACTTTTTCGAATGTTTCTCACCCGGCAGGGATTTTCACACCACACAGATACAAGTGCATTATGCCATCACAGCATTAAAAAACAAATTGATACATTACAAATTAGCGGGTGATTGCATATTAGATATTATGTTCGATATTAATAATAATACATATTATTATACATATATACCCTAAAACTGATAAAGATGTAAATGATCATAAAATATTTTAATGGAAAAGGAAATGTTACACTCTTACTAAACTCCTACTATTTTTTTAGTGAAGGATTGAAGAGGTTTTTGTTCCTGTTGTCTTAATCTCTAAAACAAATGCATTAGTTTTACTGATTTTACTAACGATAAATACAAACAACGAATTAGACTAATCTTCAAAGCTGATACTAGCATTATAACAAATATTAAGCTTGGTAATGCATGTAACATCAGAGTTAAGAAATTGGAGAGAGGGGAAAAAAAAACACCATTGAGCCAATAGAATTCATGGTTAGGGTGAATGGTAGAAAGAACTCTCCTGTTGTTGTTATGCTACTAAAATAATCTGCAGGATTTCTAACCATGGAAGTTGGTGAATTATGTGTGTGTCTGTTGTGAGGATGCCTAAAACCATAAAAACAGCGAACAATTAATTTCCTGTGCTACTGCAAGTTTTTAAATTCCTTAATAATGTTAAATATGTCCCACGGTTTCCTGAATAACTGAGTTTGTGTCCTTGCTCACTCCTCTGTAGTTAAATTGTTCCAGCCTGGTTCATGTGATGGGGTGAGAAGTTCTTCAGGGTTTGTTTTGGAGTTTTTTTTTTTTTTTTTTTTTTTTATTGCCCTGGTTTATAGGCCTCTGCGAGATTCTTGGAGGGACTTCAAAACCTTCGTGTCCCCTCCCTGTCCGAGGTCAAAGACAGGTCATGGGTTCACTTTTAAGTTTACGCCTGTTCTTCTTCTCTCTGACTGGACAAACAGGGCTGAAGTGAGCCATTTTCTTTTATAAACTGAATTTGGAGTTTGATATGAACCCCACCCCCCATGTCTTTCCCCAATCAAACACCATACTGCACTTTTTATATTTTGGTGGTTTGGTGAGTAGAAAGGAGGCTGTACAGACAGTAATGGTGATGTTCATTAATGGTTGTGTATGTGACAACTAAAGCTTTGAGTCTTAAAAGTGCAAATCATTTGCTTGATAAATATTCATTAAAGAAATGTATAACGTCAGATTGAAGGGTACTTTGTCTTTGCGGAGTATCTTAACTGTTTAAGTATGATCTTTTTGATTTACAAAAGTGTATCGATAAAAAATTTTAAACTATCACCAAATTACCTTGATATATAGAAAATCTGACCTTATTTTCAGATATCTTTGATATCAGAGTGTAGAAGGCACTGAGTAATATCTCATTAGTTCTTGCGGTACTGAATCCCAAAGGTATGCTGAAGCAAGCAGAATGACCAAAGTAGAGGTCTAAGGGGTCAACGGTACCCCAGTTGCCTCCTTCTTTGATTTGGTGGGAATGGAAGTTGTTTCTGGAATGTTCTGTTGGCTCTTCAGTTGATTTAGAGATTTGTGATTTAAAAATATTAAGAGCTCTATATAATGTGTTCTTTTTCTTTTTTTCTGCAGCCTTTTGTGTGTGTGTGTGTGTGTGTGTGTGTGTGTGTGTGTGTGTGTGTGTGTGTGTGTGGGGTAGTCTTGATGACTTGTTGAAGATTTGTTTGCTGAGGAACACATTGGGGTGTTATAAAGATTAGATTTTCAATTCCAGACAGAAACTGGCTTTTTAAATGATGCTTGTGATATTTGGGATAATGGGGCATCATAAAATATGTAGCAAAATTTTTGCTGATATTTAGTGATTTCAAATTATAGAGCGTCAAAAAAACCCACCACATATCAACTTTTTTTCATAATTTGATTCAAACACATTCCTTAACGTACTAGAAGAACTTAAAGTGCATACCTACACCAAGGCAAGCGCCCCCCCCCCCTTTCCTTTTCAGTTTTAATTTTAGAATACTTTTCTCAAGAAGCCCTATATATTTCAACATTTCAGATCATTGGATCCAGAATTGTACTTTGGTTTGTGATAGATCTTATGTAGATGTTAATCAGTAATTTTTGTTTTTGCATTGTAGTTTTTACTTATGGATTTGAATACAAAATTGTTGAAATTGCCCCATTCTGCAACAGAAAAAGAATCCTTTAAAAATTTCCAGATCCCAGTCATCACCTTGATCATTACCAAAATCTAATGGAGTGTTACTTGGGCCATACTTCACCCTTCTAAGAAATCATCAAAATCAGTACCAGTACATAGCAGAGCTGACCAAAATATAACTTTATTGGTGGAGTATCATTATTTATTACTTACAATAAATAAAGTATGTTAAAATGTATAATCCTAGTTATTTTTCTAATACATACATTAAAAATTTTCACACGTAACCCATCATGTGTAACTCACATTACGTGCAGAAACTGAGCAATTCAAACACAATTAAATCGTAAAAGGTTTTGCAACAGCGATCATTTCTATGAAACAAAAAAATGTCTTGCATATTTACTTTGGTTCCTGAACTGTGCTTTAAGAGAGAATTTTGTGTGTGTGTGTGTGTGTGTGTGTGTGTGTGTGTGTGTGTGTGTGTGTGTGTGTGTGTACACACACACACACACACATACATAAAATATAACATGTACTGTGTGTGTATACGTATATACATACCTACACAGTAGTGTACAGTGAAGATTATACACCACCACTTTTGTCTTAAAGGGCTCCTAATAAAAAGAGGTAAAAAATGACTTCTCTCTAATTTTTTGGTGAAAATGTATTTAACAATACTATTGTAGGTAATGAGAACCAAAAAAATAGTTCAGATTTTCAGTGTTATTGTTTATTAGCCATACTTTTACCTTAATATTCTTTTCGGGACTATCAACCCAGAGATCGCAAGTTCGAATCCGGGTTGTCCGTGACCAGGAGTCCATGGGAGCTAATTGGCCGAGCTCTCGCGGGAAGGAGAGATGGCATACGCTCACTTCCCTATCACTCACAGCGATCACCTGCCAAATCATGTGCGTCTGTGAGCTCATTCATACGAGGGGGCGGATAGCGCTTTCCCTCACAGTGTGTTAGGCCGCCCCCAAATGCGCATACACAGCATTTCGATAAGAGGCGGGCGGTAGCATTGCATGTCACGGAGAGGGCATGTGCTTGCTTATGCCCCTCCCTGGTCGGTGGTGGTTGTGTTATGGGGAAGACAAAAAGTTGATGGGTGGGAATTGGAAACGACTAAATTGGGGAGAGGAATGGGGGGAGATCCCCCCCCCCCCCCCCCCCCCCCCCAAAAAAAAAAAAAAAAAATTCTTTTCAGAAAAATTTTTTTGGTGGTGTCTAATCTTTACTGTGTGCGCGTGTGTGTGCCTATATATGTATATGTGTGTATGTTTTTAAAAGCAAGTGTATAATATTTGTGTCTTTTTAACCTTGGTTTGTCTGGTTATGCATTGCCTAGTAATTTATCCATGCAGATGTATATTATGACATGTGAAAAGAGTTCGTCTTTTATCTCAGTTAATACTGATTTTAGAAATAGTCCCAAATTGCCTTTAAATTTGTTTGTTTACATTAGTTTACATCTTTTTAAATTTGTAGCCCCTCCGTCCTCCTTTTAGGTACCAGTTTTATAGAAACACCCAGTTGTAACCTGTTGCCTAGTATCTTACCCGACATTGACCTGACAGCAGTGACCCTGTAACAGCAGTTATGTTGTTTTTCCTGTTTTCTTTAAGGCTGGGCTCATGTGGTTTGTGCGCTCTACATCCCAGAGGTGGAATTTGCCAACGTCGCCACCATGGAACCCATTGTTTTACAGTCCGTTCCTCATGAGCGCTACAATAAGGTGAGCTTACCATGTCATTTCAGCTCTGAATAGTTACCATTAAAGGCTTAGAGAGGGAAAGACTGCTCTAGTTACCTTTGTGTTTGTCTGTAATTTTTCTGATTACCCAAATAAAAATGGATCAAACAAATTAAACATTCAATGTCAGATGTTGGGTCAGATATCATGCCATTTTCCTAATATTCTCACATCATACTAAACACAGATCAGCAGATTTATAATATAACTATGAAAGAAAGCTCTAATGTCTGGGATTAAATTGAAATTTTGTTTTGTTTTAAAATTAGAATTTGAATACTGAAAAAGTGGAAAATCCTTGTTTCTTTAACTCTATAAGGAAACCGTCACACTAATGCTGTGTTGTAAGTCATTCTCTGAAGTAAGTCGACAACAGAAAACCGTGATATTAGTCTGGACGATCATCATTCCCCGCGTTTATCATATTTTTCATCTCGATATGATAAATTCACGCTCGAGCTAATTTCAGACAAGGCACTGCGATGAAACAAGCAGTCAGCAATATGTGATGCTGCATGTGATGAGTTACAAGTGCAATTTTAATCTCATGCTTGAAATATTCAATCTATGATGAAACGCGTTCAGTTTTCTCGGTAATTGAGTCTTCACTGTGAGCCAATTTAAAACCGCACAGTCATTATTCGCCTGATAATCGGCATGCTACCAAGATGGGCTTTAGAGAGGCTTGTTAAATTGTCGATGCTGTCACAGTAAACACCTTATGCCTCTTGCAGTTACACTGTATATACCACATCAGCAGCTTTTCACAGCCATGAAATTACAGTGTGCATGAACCAATTTGAATCGGTGCACTCTGTATTTCAGACCTGAGTGCAACAACTCAATATGGTGTCTTATCTGCTAGATCTTGTGTGTTGGTGAGGACAGAATGGATCCTAGCCTCTTCGTTTATTTCCGGGACACACTGTGCTTTTATTAGTAGTATTTACCAGTGAAAATAATGGCGTTTCTGCCACATTGAAAAATTATCAGGAAAATAAACATTTTGTAAATCCGTTAAAAAAGCAAATGTTATATGAAACCATGATTATGGTACGTGTCTGGTGCCACTGATTTAATGTTTTTGTTTCTTCCAGACCTGCTACATTTGTGAAGAGCAAGGCCGAGAGAGTAAAGCAGCCACCGGAGCCTGCATGGCCTGTAACAAACATGGCTGTCGCCAAGCTTTTCATGTCACATGGTGAGTCAGACAATGTCCAGTATCCTTAGAAACATGTATTTCGCTGATCTGCTTCTCTTGTTTTATTTATAGCAGTTTATCATAATGGGAAAAAAAGGAAAATAATGGCAAATTGACTTTGACAATTGACCCTATTCTTTTACAAATCTCTACCAATCACAGCAATCCCACATATTGAACCAAAATGTTAAAAAGACTCCTTTCACAATATAGGAATCCTTTAAATTCCAGAATCCAGAATGTGATCTAGATCACCTCTGAATCCATTAGAGTCTTCCAATGGACAAACCCCACCTCTGGTAGAAATTTCACGAAATTCTACACATAGCTGTTCACATCATCCTGCTTATAAAACAACACACACTTACAATAAGTAAGTGTACAATACAATATGATTGTAACAACAAAAGGATAATTTAAGCAGACAAACAGGAATGAAGGATTCAATAAATGGAAATTTTTAATAAGCTTAAGTAAAAAAAAAAATTATTATTCATCTTTTAAAAGCATTATCTGTCTTGTTTTTGTAGGAATTAAAATAACAGCCTTTTAAAAATGTTGTGTTGTGCAATTAAGTTAAAAATATCTAATCACAAATTTTATTCCTTTTGTTTTAGTATATTGTATATACTATATTATTATTATTATTATTATTTATTAGCCTTATTAACTTCCACTTAGTGTGTGTATGTGTATATATACAGTAGTGTGCAGTGAAGATTATACTCCACAAGTTTTGTGTAAAAGGGCTCCTAATAAAAAGAAGTCAAAAATTACTTCTCTATAATTTTTTGGTAAAAATTTTTTGGACAACACTGTTGTAGACTGAGAACCAAAAAAATAAATAATTCCGACAAGAATATTTTGGTAAATGTATGGCTAATAAACAAACACTGAAAATACCAATTTTACAGAAAAATTTAAAGGTGTCGTACATTTTATTTTTTTTACTTTTGCATAGCATGAGTGAACTTCAAACCATATGGAATGGTTCAGTGAGTGAAGGAATAAAAAAATACAATACACTTATACAACTTAACAAAAATAAAGATAAATCAGAAACCAAGAACTATTCAAGTATTTACAGTGCCTTGTAAAACACCCAACCCCCTTTTTGCCTCTTTTGTTACATTACAACCTGTAATTTAAACGTTTTTTTAATCTGAATTTTATGTGATGGATCTGCACAACACAGGTTGGTGTTGGTGAAGTGAAATGAGAAAAAAAATTTAAAAAATAATTAAAAAAAATAAAAATCTGAAAATTGGCATGTGCATATGTATTCACCCCCCTTTGCTATGAAGCCCCTCAAAAGTTCTGGTGCAACCAATTACCTTCAGAAGTCACATAAGTAGTGAAAAGAAGTCCACCTGTGTGCAATCCATGTGTCACACAATCTATCAGAGACAAAATTGTTGAAGTACAAGTCAGGGTTGGGTTATAAAAAAGATCAAAATCTTTGATGATTTCCTGGGGCACCATCAAATCCATCATCTTCAAATGGAAAGAACTTGGTACCACATCAAACCTGCCAAGAGAGGACCGCCCACCAAAACTCACACACCGGGCAAGGAGGTCATTATCAGAGAGGCAGCACATTTACCAAAGGTAACCCTGAAGGAGTTGCAGAGTTCCGCAACAGAGACTGGTGTATCTGTTCATGGGACCACAATAAGTGTACATTCCATAGAGCTGGACTTTATGGAAGAGTGGACAGAAAAAAAGCCATTACTTAGTGTTAAAAATAAGAAGGTAAGTTTTGAGTTTGCCAAAAGGCATGTGGGAGACTCCCCAAATCTATGGAGGAATGCGCTCTGGTCAGATGACTCTAAAATTGAACTTTTCGTCCACCAAGGAAAACGCTATATCTGGCACAAATCCATCACATTCCATCACCCCAAGAACACCATCCCTACAGTGAAACGTGGTGGCAGCATCATGTTGTGGGAATGTTTATCAGCAGCAGGGACCGGGAAACTGATCTGAGTTGAGGGAAAGACGGATGGTGCTACATACAGGGATATTCTTAAGCAAAACTTGTTTCAGTCTGCCTGTGATTTGAGACTGGGACAGAGGTTCAATAATGACCGAAGCGTACTGCTAAAGCAACACTTGAGTGGTTTAAGGGGAAACATTTAGTCAAAGCCCAGACCTCAGTCCAATTGAGAATCTGTGGTCAGACTTGAAACCATGCGACATGAAGGAGCTGGAGCAGTTTTGCTTTGAGAAATGGACAAAAATCCCAGTGGCAAGCTCAAAGAGACTTATCCAAAGTGACTTGCAGCTGTAATTGCTGCAAGCGTTGGCTTTACAAAGTGCTGACTTTAGGGGGTGAATAGTTATGAACGCTAAAGTTTTCTGTTATTTTGTCCTATTTGTTGTTTGCTTCACAGTAAAAAAAAAAAAAATCACATCTTCAAAGTTTTTTCATCGCATGTTCTGTAAACGAAATGATGCAAACCTTCAAACAATCCATTTTAATTCCAGGTTATGAGGCAACAAAACATGCAAAATGCCAAGGAGGTGAATATTTTTACAAGGCACTGTATTTCATGTAATATTGGATCATATTGATGAGAATAAGTAAACAAGCAACACCATATATTAATAACAAAAATAAGTCTACTTTTTTTAAGGAAAAAGTAATTTTTTTGTGGCCACAATTCAGGCATAAATTCACATATTTTTAAATTTCTTCACTCTCTAAACCATTCCATATGGATTGAAGTTCATTCATGCTATGCAAAAGTAAAAAAAAAATTAATTTGCAGCACCTTTCAGCATTTTTCAGAAAAATTGGTATTTTCAGTGTTTGTATATTAGCCATACTTTTACCTCAGTATACTTGTCGGAATAATTATTTTTGGTTCTCATTGCCTACAATAGCATTGTTCAATACATTTTCCCCAAAAAATAATAGAGAAGTAATTTTTTACTTTGTTTTATTAGGAGCCTGTTTAGACAAAAGTGGTGGTGTATAATCTTCACTGCACACTACTGTGTGTGTGTGTGTGTGTGTGTGTGTGTGTGTGT
>JAOUQZ010000025.1:7326325-7359560 GCA_028564935.1 Neosilurus hyrtlii
ATATATATATATATATGTGTGTGTGTGTATATATATATATATATATATATATATATATATATATATATATATATATACACTATCTATATATATATCTATATCTATATATATATAGATATTTAGCTCTACTTCGACGTATCGAGCACTGTTTCACGGAAAATCGACTCAAGATCTTATATATATATATGAGAGAGAGAGAGAGCTGGTGATATTTGGGATGCACCTCTGTTTTAGCCCTGCTTCGCCTGAATTCAGCTGGAATTGAGTCCTGCTTCCCTCATGACTCTGATGGATAAGCACTGTAGATAATGGAGGAATATGCACTGCTACGGGTGCATTTGCACAGAGCTGGTTATTAGCATCCTCAGTGCATTTACAGGTTAATACTTTATGTAGAAAATGAACATCATCCTTAGGACAATGGTGCAACAGTGAAATTAGGGCTCGCATTATTAGTATTATTATTTTGGATTAAAATGTTTTGTTTAGGAACTAGCTGTTAACTGTCCAGATTTGCTATACACACGTAAACCTGAAGCGCTAATATGTAATGGGGGTATTACTTCATGTGATAAGACTTCTGTGCTCTGCCACCTAATGTTTTTATTACTCTACTGTCATGTGATGTACGACCACAGTAATCATGATGTAAGAGCTGATGTCACCTATTGAAGCAATGGAAGGGTTGGCCAATCATGTGTGGCAGAAGATATGTATATTTATAGAAATATTATTTCCTTCATTGTTTACAGTTTACAGTAATGTTATTTAATTTACTGTTTATTTGAATAGATTTTACAATGCAAGTTTTTGTCATGAAATAGCTGCAGGCATTGATATGAAATTAAGAAAAATTGCATGCCAACTAGTTTAAAAAAACAAAGGTTATTCCTTGAGTTTGTAGAAATTGTTGATCATATTGCAAAACCCTAAACAGCAATGGAGATAAGCGGGTTTCCGGGTTTCTGAGAAGTCATTTCCATGCAGGACAACCAGATATTCCTAATTAGATTATTCGCAGGACAAGAAAACGGTCAGCATATCGAAAGCAACCTGTGATCATCAATCAATCCTAAGATTGAGTTACTTGAGTAAACGCAGTTTTTATGTTAGTCTTCATGACCTCGCCGTGTTATTGTGGGCTAAATTACAAATCCCTGCCTCTGTAATACAGTTGTGCTCTAGATAGTATATATTCATATATAACTCATATTAAGTTATAATGTGAGTATAATGTTATTGTATTTTTTACCAGGATGCTTTTACTTAAACTAGATACTCACACATGACAATATAAAATATTAACCAAATAAAAAGAATTTATATATTACGGTTATTTGCCTTGCCAGCGTACAGACAGGTCTAGCTTGAACTGCTTGATTGCATAGAACAAGCAGAACAAGAATAAAACAAGAATTGAGTTTTATTTGGAACCAAACTGAAGCACGAAAGAAAAGCTAACATGATCACTGCTCAAACTCGCTCATAAACAAACAAAAATATTACTCAGACAGATGTGCAGGTAACATTTCACAGAGTAAATACAGAGTAAAAGTTGGAGCTCTAGTTCAGGTGCATTGTTGGAAGCGGGGCGGAGACATGACTCTCTCTTTCTTTCTCTCTCACACGCATTAATAATCCCTTACGTTTTATTTTTAAATTATTTGAAGATTTTTGTTTTGCAGTTTGTATAATTATTATATCTGGTTTTGTAGTTGTATGTACACAGAGAATTCATAAATGATATTTAAATGAAAGTGGTATGAATTAGTGACAACCAATTTAAAAGGCAGCTAACCGTTTGACTATTATGAGGTTGTCTGGTGGATAACCAGCTCTTCTGTTCGTCTTTTGAACACTGCTAATTTAATTAGGGTTCGGTATCAAGTATAAGAATCATCAGAATACTTCACTGATCCCGGAAATTGTGTAAGGGCTTTGATGTCTTTAGTCACCCACGGCCTGTTATTTGGGTAACAATAGACCGTCTGAGCTGATACAATGGTATCGGTGCAGAAATTTATGTAGCGTGAAAGTAAATATAAAAAGCAAAGTATCTCTAGTCTTTATCAGGTTTCAAGTTTATTTGTCATATACAGGTATCGATGAAATTTCACTACTGGCAAATTTATAAAAAGGACATTTAGATGGTGCTTATAAATGTAATACATTTATTACAATTTTAACCAAAAATGCCATAAACATGCCCAGAATCTGCTTGAACAGAATACAGCTGTTCTGAGCGAAGGGTTTCATATTGCATTTTTATTTGAAGGTTCCTGGAGAAATGGAATCATTGGACCAGAGTTTCAATGCTGGCAGCAGTCCAGGCGTAACAGAAAGGGATCCCTACATTATACAACCTTGTAAGCTCAGCAGAGGTTAACTATAAAGGGAGGACAACCTGGCCAACAAAATAAATATTCAGTTATGACACAGCAAACCATTTTTAGCAGATTACGCAACACATTTGGATTCCTCTGTGCTTCATTCATGATCTGCTCTGCTTCTCTGCTTGTGGGTTGGCTGAAGGCCTGGACCGAAACAGTAGATCCTGAACAGGAAAAGAATGTTTCACACTCTGCCAGGACTGTGTGGATGAATGATGGCTCTCGGAATGTTTTAAAATGTCCACGGACAAGTGTTATATATATATATATATATATATATATATATGTGTGTGTGTGTGTGTGTGTGTGTGTGTGTGTGTGTGTGTGTGTGTGTGTGTGTATACACACACACTGTCGCAACTCAGAGTCCTCTCCGAGCAGACATACGCCGGTGGATGTTTTAGGTCTTTATGATATTATAATTACTTAAAAATACTTAGTCAAATTAAAATCTCAGCACAGCATGATGAGGAAAAAGCAAACGTTTATTCCAAGTTGCAGTTAATCACAAAACAATCTGAGAGAGCAGCTGGTTTCAAAGGTCTGATCCCATCAACAACACATCAGAATCAGGCTCAGAAAACCCCTTCTTTTATACTCCCTGGCGTCTCTAGATATATGTGTGTGTGTGTGTGTGTGTGTGTGTGTGTGTATATATATGTATCAAATGTAATGTTCTGGAAATAAAATGTTCTTTTACTGTAGATACTGTATATTGTGATAGAAATCACAAACCATGTAGTTAGCACTTCCATTTTGTCAGGCATTTGCAAACCAGCCCATACCCACACCCCCACCTTTCTAAAGCCCTTATTAAGGAAATGGCTTAATTGGATTAAATAATTAGTGTTAGAAAGCACATGATGTGTAAGGCTGCTGTCGTCTAGCTTTGCAGGGAATACAGCTGGCATGGTGCTCTATTAACTCCCCCCACCAATTTATATTCCGTTTTTTTGACTGCAGCTCTTTGAATAAATTGTAATGTGTGTTTTTTTTTCTTCTTCTTCTTTTTTTCCTTTCCCAGCTGCAGTCAAACTCATTACCGGGAACCTTTAACCTGGCGCCATCCCATATGTTCGGCAACTGGCTAAATCCCAACTCCGCCATGGCCGCCCTCATGGCCCAGTCGGAGAATTCTCCAGCAGGTGAGGACGTGCACGCACGCACACACACACACACACACACACACACACACACACCAACCAGTTTTAGCTTCTGTTAACCTCCTACTATCACAAAGGTCGTGTCTCTGATCTCTCCTCTGCGGTCTCCTCGCTCCTCTGTTCCTGTGGAATGTGTGCTTGTCAGAGAGAGAGAGAGAGAATGAAACTCCCCAGGACAGGGGAGTAGAAAAGAGTAAGATGAGCAGAGAATGCACATACCTGTTAAATGAAGCATACTAGCACTCAGACATTTCATTAATCTGGCCAGTGACTGTGGAAATGACACAGTGGGGATATCCCTCACTTCACCAATCCCACAATCCACAGATCAGGCTGAAAATGGGGACCAGCTGAAGGGGGAGAGGGTGGGGATGTGGCTTTTGAGAAATAATGGATCAGTCATGGCCTCGATTTTAGGGGGGGGGGGTGGGGGGGGGGGGGGGGTGGGGGTGGGGTGAGAGGGTCAGGAGGTCATTTAGCTAAGAATAGGAGAGATTGAGCGAGGGAGGTAAAGAAAAGTGCCCCTCAGGTTCAGAAAGCCTGATCTGCTAGACGATAGAAATCAGTCAGCTAGTTTCCGAATAGATCGATTTCCCGATTGGACTATTGCATTTCCAGAAGCAAAACTGATTGCTTGGAGCAGCTTAAATTAAGCACATGACAGTGAGTAAAGTAATAAATATTGTAAAAAAAAAAAAAAATACAGATGGAAGAAAAATATCTTACCATTAACACACAGTTATGCAATTATCTTCATATTGGTGGAAGCAGTGCATAAATAAAAAGAGCTCAAGGTCCTGGTTCAGATTTACAACCTGTACTGCTTTTTAATATAATAATAATAATAATAATAATAAAAACAAGAGTAATTAGAGAGCATAAATCTTCTCCAAGCCCAGCAATTCCCCATATATCCAAAAATGTCCTTTGATTTAAAAATCCTTTAAAAAAAATTCATGCACTCAGAATTTGATCCAGATCATCTCCCAAATTGTATTTATTCTTCCTTGTCTTACACGCCACCTCTGTTAGAAATGTCATGAAAGACCACTAATAACTGTTTTAATTTTTTTATTTTGTTTATTTCTTTATTTATTTATTTTCTGCACAAGCCTGCTAAGCACACAAGACCAAGGGGAAAACATAACCTCCTTGGTAGTAGTAGTAATAATAATAATAATAATAATAATAATAATAATAAAAATAGTAGTAGTAATAAAGCAGGTCTTGAATCAGAATTCTTGGTCATTTAAAGAACCACAACTGAGAAATTTAAAATGGATCCAAAGACATCATCATTAGTTGTAGTCGTTGTCGGTTTTATTATTTATTCATTCATGCATTTCATGTTTTTACTTTTATTCCCAGACTCTAAACTAATTATAGAAACATTATAATTCTCCTTTTAATATAATTTTTACTGTAATGTAATTTCCCATTTCCCGTCAATTCAGATTTGAAGTACATTTTTAGTGTGTTTAAAAAGGTTGTATGTTTTTGAAACTTTGGAAGTTTATTTTCCTCAATTCTGCAACAAAAAGCCCACTATAACCACACTGATTATAAATTAGAAGTCTAGTAGGTTTTGAGTTGAAATTAATTTAAGTGACCTGTCAGAGAGGTCAATAATTGTCCACAATTACAGTCAGTAATAAATATAAGGATGTTTATCATGGTGGCTTTGTGCTTCCAGCACTCTAATAGGATGTTAAAAGTTCCACCTCCTTTGGTTTTGGTTTATTGAACCTTATGATAAGAGCCACTGAATTACAGACACAAGTACAAGGTACTCAAATATTTTATTAAAAAGAGGGGGGGGGGGGTCCTTTTTTATTGTATTTTTATTTATTTATTTATTTTCCCTCCTGTGTCAGATGATAAATTAGTTAATGTGGTGTTTCCACAAAATGGCACTAAAACAAATAGAGACTCAATACCCAGATTCTATTTATATGCAAATTGAAAATGCTCCTGTAGCCTGTGCTGTCCTGCGCAACACTGCTGCATTGGGATTGTTTGTACATTGGGATCTGATTGGTTTGTATATGAAATCACACTCGCCTGTCATATGTTCAACACTAATTCAGTTTCGACTGAGATGTTTGGCTTCCTGACATTACCAAATATGTTGGCCTGTAGGTCCAAGACATATTAACGACCCGAAGAACTGTAAAGAAGGATAAGTTATTCTTATTTTTTTTAATCGCCGCATGATTGTCACAAGGGAAGCCACTGGCACATAATGGTTATTAAATTACCTTTGAGAAAGTGTTTAAATGTTGAGTTACATCTTGTACTGAGGAGTAAATAATTTTATTTAGGAGGATTTAATTGTTTGTTTCTACAGTCATGTTACTGAAATAAAATACATATAAGGATATATGACTATAGAAAAAAAAAATCAAGAACAAAAATTTATCTGATTACCTGTACTGTAAACATCCCACAGCTCTCTGTTTTTGCATGAGCTTTCAGACTGACACATGTGGCAGCCAAGTAGGAACAAGCATCTGAAGTGCATTAAGGACCTACACTTTGAATTTTTAAATCAAATTTTTTATTTGTTTGCTGTTTTATATTCAGTTTTTCCTTTTTGGATTTTGTTGATGCTTTTTGCACAAACTTTCCCGAGACCTAATTTAAAATGAGTCATTTTCCTTTGAACAGAACTACAGGTTTAATGCCAGTCCTGGCCTGGTTTTCTGTCAGCACAGTTTTGTTTTGTTTTTTTCCTAATTGTGTTGAAAGATTCCTTGAGCACTGAGTAACACGCTGCTGTTCCTGACAACAGGAAAGAGAACTCATTCTGATTCAGGACCAGCCCCCTTCAGGACCAAGTGTCACTCGTCCTGCGTCGGTGCTGGTGGTGCTGCTGGCCTGGAAAGTGTTAAAACTGCTAAAGGAAGAAGAGAACGGGAAAGGGGGGGCAGTGATTGGCTGGCGCTGACTGGAGGGGGATGGGAAGATGCAGGAGAGGAATTGGGGGAGGTGTCATGTCTGACTTCAGCACATGTGTGATTCATTACTTTCACTGGTGAAAATGAAAAGCAGGATCTGGCATGGGGCCTGCAGGGCAGCGGGGGGGGGGGGGGGGGGGGGGGGGGGGGGGGGGGGGAGGGGGGGGGGGGGGGGGGGGAGAGAGAGAGAGAGGGAGAGAGAGAATGGGGGAGGGAGTAATGTAGGCGTCTCTGTGACACTCAGTGTGCAGCCTGAGCTGCCAGAGTCAACACTCAGGCTGAAGATGGATTTGCGTGAGGGAGTTGCGATGGCTGCCGGGCCGGCGGAGGACCTTACTCTTCTTTCGTTGCCTCCTTTCTCAGCCCGCGTCGTCTTATCGACTGCACTCTGTTTACCTTTCAGATCAGGAACTGGGGGATGGGGCGCTCGGCTTCTCCAGGCGAGGAACCCCACCGAAGGCAAACCTTTCCCCACGGTAAGCCCTATTTACATTCCAGAGCTGGAGGGGGACTGCAGTCTCTCTCTCTCTCTGTCTCTGTCTCTTTCTCTCTCTCTGTCTCTCACTCTCCTTCACCACTCAGCTGTTTTCTCTATTAGCATCATGCTGCAGACTGCAGTAGATGACACAGTGGCATGTCTTCATGCAGCACAATGTTTTGAGATGTTTTGCGAAACAGCCATGACAGTGATGGATATTCAGATGGATTTATAAACAAGGAATTTATTTAAGCTAGAGAGTTCGATGTAGTTGAATACCCACTCTCAGGTAGGTGAAATACATTAGTGGCACTGTTTTAATTGGTTCTGGTTTGACAGCTCAACATGGGCTCGTTGAAGTTGTTTATTTAGACATGAATCAGGGCTGCATAGTTTGTTACACCTGTTTTAATTATTACTGTCATATTAATATTGGACAGAATCTAGCAATATGCAAAGGAGCACGATAATTCCATACACATAATACAAAAATAATGAAAATTACACAGGGAAAATTTTAACTGTGTTCATGGCCATGTGTGTGTAATATACATATACACATATATAACGTGTCTGTGATATGTAATGCCTATTTCATGATAAATCATAACCCCATACATTTGCATGAGTATCGAAAGAACTTTTATAACTGAGGTTAAGTCAAATTAACCAGTAGGTAATTGGATCTTACAGTCTCCTTTCAACATTGTTTTTTCCTTGTGGTTTATTTAAAAAAATCCCAACACCAAAACAACAAGGGGTTCTGTATTGTATTTTGAAAAGGGTATTACTGTAAAATTTGCACTTCCTCCTCAATATTCATGCAAAACTGCAGCTTGATTCATGTTTACTGATAAAATGTCTGAAATTCCCTTGTGTCAAGCACATATGTCCATCATATTTGATGTCATTGAAATAGCAGGAATACACTAGTAGCTGGTCAGTGCTTGAACTGTGAACATCTCACCATGTTATTTCTGCGATCCATGACGTAGCAGGCTATTATGGCTCATTGGCACGGCGCCAGCTCTTAGTGGAGATTTATGAGCATGCGGCGTCCGTCTGTTTTTTCTAATTACCCCAGAGATGCATTCATGTGCTTGGGAAAGCCCCTGATGGAGCAGCGCATTCATAACAACAGAGACAACTGTCTGTCCAAACAAGAGCGCGCTGAGATTTACAGCAGCCAAAACTATGCTCTCTCTCTCTCTCTCTCTCTCTCTCTCTCTCTCTCTCTCTCTCTCTCTCTCTCTCTCTCTCTCATCTTTTCATTATAGCAGTGTGGTTTGGTTTGTCTCTGAGGACTGGTGCTAGACCTGGAGAGCAGTTCCTACCTATGATTAGTCAGTCTACTCATATTGGTGTCTTTTGAGTTATGTTTTGTTATAAAAATAAACCCCTGTCTAAAGTTTTAATGCACTCCGATCCCCTTTTCTGAAAGTTTTTGCATGTCAGTGGTGACATGATTTATGTATTAAAGAAGACTAGACTCCTCAGAGGTGTCTTCCAATGATTTCAGCTCTCCGTTAAGCGGACTGCACATACGATATGACCCGACAGTGCCTGTTGTGCCAGGACTGGGCTCTGACACACTTCCCCCGGCGGCCACCAGCATAGAACAGCTGCTGGAGAGACAGTGGAACGAAGGCCAGCAGTTTCTACTACAGCAGGGATCACAGGCAGATGGTAAGTACACACACACACACACTATAATGGTATCACAAGAATGAATATACTGTAAGATTGTCTTATACTAAAATAGGTATAGTTTAAGAGATCATGTCCCTTAAAAAACTTTCCATCCATCCATCAGTACAGTTCTGTAAATAACTAAATCAAAGTAAAATGGAAATTAAGATTTTAAACCATAATGTAGTATTTCTTCTCACTAAACAGTCTTAACATTGTAAGCAGGTTACATTTGCCATATAACTACAAACCGTAGTATTATCGTGTGTTATAGTAGTGTTGTCATGAGACTGTGATACGATGAATGTTTCATATGAATACACACTCGTGAACACTTTTTGTCAGAGAACTGATTCACTGCGCTTCTGAGTATAATGCTACAAGTAAATTATTAGTTAATTAATGTTAGGGCAAAATAGACACATTAAACTGGTATGTATGTATATATAAAAATTTCTAGTATTTTTTTTTATTAATTGATAAAGAATTAACTAAATACATACACCATGACACACTATTCTCTTCAATTATCTTTAGTTTAACAATACAATATTCAGCATACTGACCTACCATAATGTAGATAATAAATGTAGATTTATAAAGCTGACAACTTTTGTTACAGCTGTGTGACATGGCCAAAACTATATATATATGCTATAAGTCATGTCCTAGCTTGATAATACTGTATATTGCATGATACAGCACATTTTCTGTAAAATTAGAGTTATTTAATAACAAACAATTCAAAAATTCTTATTTAATAATTATTTTAAAAATTAGGAGTATAGCAGGTAAGTGGGTAGGTCATTTTATTTAATTGCAAACCAGCAACTATGGTTATTTTCTGATAAAAGAGGTTTATTGTCACGTCTACACATCTATCAAGTTTATAAAGTTGATAAATATATGGATGAACCTGATGCTTTAGGTACTTCTCAGACAAACTTATTTTGTGTGCAAGATTGTAGCATTTTAAAATAATGAAAATTGATCATAAATTATTAAATGAAAATAAAAAGTTTGGAAAGCTTTAGCATTAGCTGTTTAGCATTAAAAATGGCATCGTAACAATAATAATAATTCTTTACAGAATGGGTTCATCTGTAATCCAGCTAATATGGGAATGAGGGATGGCGTGTTTTTATGTGTGTGTTTGGGCGTGTGCGCACCTTGCGTGTAGTGCACGTATTTACTGCTCTGTGATTGGCTAGTTTTTTTATGACCTCAGTGGTTGAGATGTTAAAACGCTGTTCTGGTTTGCTATTTGTTTTTTCCCTCTCATGAGGAAGGAGGGATTCAGTAGAGGATAGCATACATGTATTTAGGCTTGGTAAAGATGTTTTGAGAACCAGTGACAGGAACAGACAAAATCATTTCTGTATTTTCCTATTTCTCGTTATAAAAAGAAACAAATACGGAGGGTGCACAGCTATGCCATAAGAACATTTATTTGAGGCTCAGTCACAAAAAGTGAGGGACTCCAGTACCTACTGGCAGTGTATTACAGGTAATGCAAACTTAAAATTAAATTAAAAACCGAATACCTGTATTAAGCTTGTAAAAATATTTGATGTGTATTTCTTTGGTGCCGTGTTTTCTTCAGCTGATATGATGTGGGGTATTTGAGCACACAGTGTTAGGATAGACTTGAAATACGTGACCAGACCTCAGTGAGAAAATGAAATATCTGGTCTGGTCACATGTAGATTGTAGCCCTCTGTTTTTCACATTCAAACAAACGGCATTTTCAGTATTAACAGACATCTCAAGCCCAATAGCAAGTGAGCTTCTGAGTGGGACAACAAAAAAAGGCTCCATCACTGGGCAGTCAAATCCTATAAAGCTATATGTGACTAGAAGCTGAGTTGCCCATGCTGTCAGGATGACATGGATAGCATTAGTCTCTCTCCCCAATCAATCAGAATATCACCAGCCAGTCGTGGGCGTCTAGGAGCTCATGCATGAGAAGGATGGAAATAGCACTGTTCTCCTAGCGTGTTATACTTAGCTTCGGAAAGATATGGTTGAGTAGCTTGACTTGTCTCAGAAACGTGTTAGCTTATGCTTTCCCCAGGTGGTAGCTGTGTTATAGTAGGGGTGAGAGTGGTTGTTAGAACAACAACCATAAAGACATGGACAGCGTATCGTCTCTTAAAAAACGAAGCCACCCCATGTCTACTGCCCCTGCTGGCCGCCTGCAGTGTTGTTGTTTTTTGGTTGTTTTTTTTTTTGTTTTTGTTTGTTTGGTGTTTTGGGTTTTTTTTTAGTATTGCTAATCATGTCTTTCATTGATAAAATAGGCAATTTTCTGTCACTTTACCCATCTGAAATATCCATATAACCGTCTCCAGTGTCTTATTCAAACAGTCAGCATTCCCTATGCTGATATAACATAAAAAAATTCCCCCTGAAGCTAGCTTTTACAGTGTTATTGTACCATCATAAAAAGGTGTGGATACACTTGAAGTGAGTGACAGCTTTGGTGACACGCTTGACCTTGGTATTGAGAGAAGGAAATGGGCATGCCGAATGAGTAGGAGGACCTGACCTGCAGGATCTGATTTTATGACAGACTTCAAATTTGACAATGTGGTGGAGGAATTTTGGCTTTGTTTTTAAAATGTAATGGTGTGGAGCCACAGCTTCTATGTTTTTTGTTTGTTTGTTTTGTTTTGTTTTTAATAAACAGTAGGTATTAATTAGCAGGTGACCCAGCTGGGGAGAAAATGGGGAATATGGAGGAAAAATACCATCATTTATGAATATAAAATGAAAATGCAAGCATTCCTGTTTGCATTCATTTGAATACATAGTGTTGGTCTCTGTCTTATCCCAAATCTCAGTTTGCAGAATGGTACAGCCTGAGTGTTGGCTTCAGAGCTGATGGATCGTATCATATTCTTGGCTTTCTGCAATGGCATCTGTTTAAGACTGCCTTTGTTGAGTCCAAGACCAAAAGTGGTCAAGATTGGATCTAAATGAAAGAGAAAGTGTCAACACTAAGCTTTTTTGAGACCACTAACTTGCCTGTTTTTGTGTGCTGCAAGAGACACCGTGTATCTTCCAGTTCCAGGTGATCATTTTGCATTATCATTTATAATTTACAAAAACAGCACCATGTATTGAATATATATTTATATTTTAATGAGACCAGCTAGAATATTTGGTGAGTCCAACAGCCAACATGGTAAGCAGAGTCCTAGCACATTCATGACACGTTTCATTAGACACCTCAGTGGCATGGTTGGCATTGTGGTGTCAGTAATTAAAAAAAATAGGCTTTCTCTCATCTAAACAAAAGCACTGTAAAGGGAGATATCCATTTCTGATTGCTCCATTTAATGTACTGTATTTTCTTATTTATTCCTTCATTCTTTCATTTATTTTGGGGGGCATGTAGACAGGAAACAACACCAAAAAATTACCCTTTGTGTAATCTCCATCCTCTATGTGAACATGGCTTCAGCATACCAGTGTGATTTTGCACACCAAACCGCCTTTCTCCTCATTATATTAATGCATAAATATAATGATAATTCAAGTTGGATTCAAACAGTGAAATATATTCTGACAGCTTTAATACACACACATCTAATGATTGAATTAAAAAGCTAAACTGCCATAGTGTGACTGGATGAATGATCCTGTGTTTAATGTGAAGCTAAACTGTGGAAATTGTTCAGCTGTTTTGATATGAATGCCGGGTATTGAATCGAGCCGTTTCAGTTTTGTAGCCTGCTTCATTTTGACACTTTAATAAAGCTTGATTAAAGCACTGAGAAATAATCGGATGTGGCTTTTCTGTGTGCACAAGCGATTCAGGAAGGAGGAGAATGCCTGTTTCCTCTTTCCGAGCGCTAACAAAAAACGGCATCATTAATTTGATTACAAATCTCAAGACTAGTCATAATTTTCATCTTTTCATTGCTTTCCAGTTTATTTCCTTCACTTAGGAGATGAATAATATGCTCGTCCGACACCCCAGCTTTTATTTCTTTTTCTATTCCTCTTGAGCTTTTGTTTTCGATCTTTTTTTTGTGCGTTTCAGACAGCATGATTGACTGCATACATCTGTGTTTGATAAAATATGTATATTTACACTTTAGCAGCATTGAGCTGCTTGTCAATCAAACAAACTGCACGCCCAGTCAAAGTGTGTAATTACATCCATCACACGACTTTATTGTTATGCAAGTCAGCTTTCACCAACAGAGTAATGAAATAATTATATTTGCCATGGTAATTATAAGCTCTGCTCATTATTGGGTTTTCTTCCTTAGTTAATTTCTGCGATTAAGAAAGCCAGGAATTTTTTTTTTTCAGTAACAGTGAAACTTAACTTGGTTGTTTAGTAGGCTGGGGGAAAAAAAGCTTTTCTTTCACAAATTCTTAACTGGACCGATTATGGAATTAGTTTTTCAGTTTAACTTACAATACACTGCAATCTCCAGCATGACTGATATCTCAAGCAGTCGTAAGCAGGATAATAATTCTGTGTAGTTAAATTTTGAACAAAAGCTTCTGAAATGGTGACGTGTGGAAAAAAAACAACCCAGGAATTAAAAGTGATTTGGTAATAACGGTGTTACATCCACTTTGTTAGAAGTTCTCTGATATCGTCCAGGAGTGTTGCGAAGCTTTAGGTTGCAGTACATCATGCGCTGACCGTTTTGCTTTACGAGGAGCAGCTGTTGGTCATGTTTGAGGGGAAACACTCAACAGGGCCTCAACAGGAAGTGCCAGCATGTGTAGAAGGCGCCCTGTGCTGCAGATCTAAAACCAGTTTTGTGGTTCCGGTAATGTGGGTTAACGTTCGGCTCTAACTGCTCCTAAATCAGAGGAACGTTTGGCTTCATGCTGCTCTCGAGGGTTCAGCCGGGGGTCTTTAAAAAGTCCAGTTATTCCTAGAGGTAATTACAAACTACACGTGTTGACCACAGCATGCCACACTGCATGTGCACGCATTAGTAAAGGTAAATACAAAAAAAAAGGTGTAATAACTTGGTAAATAAGTAATAAAAAAACAGTGGAATATGCTGCTGTATTAATATAATCAACCCCAGCATTACCACCCAGAATGTACTTTTTTATTTTCACATAACACTTTATTTATTATTTTATTATTTTAAATAAAGTATGTATTATCTTTTCTTAATGAAGTCATGGTTGTGTGACATTATCTAGGAAGACAATAAGTTCTTCCCTTCTCTCTCACACTCTTGTCTATCAGTTCTGCTCTCTCTCACTCCTTTCTCTCTCTCTCTCCTCTCTCTCTCTCACATGCTCTTCTCTCTCTGTTGCACTTGCTCTCTTTTGTCTTGCTCTCTCGCTCCTTTCTCTCCCTCTCACGCATGTGATCCTCTCTCTGTTGCGCTCTTTGTCTTGCTCTTTCTCGCTCCTTTCTCTCTCCTCTCTCTCACTTGCACTCTTTTCTCTCTGTTGCACTCTCTTTTGTCTTGCTCTCTCTCCTTTTTTTCTCTCCTCTCTCTCTGTCTCTCCTTTCTCTCTTCTGTCTTCTCTCTCTGTTGCGTGCCCTCTTGTCTTGCTCTGTCTTTTCTCTCTTTCCTCTCGTCTCCTCTCTCTCACTCTTTTGTCTTGCATACACTCTCTCTTTCTCTCTCTCTCTCTCCCTCCTTTCCCTCTCTTTCCTCTGTCTTCCCTTCTCTCTTTTCTTGTCACTCTCTCTCACTAAGTATATATACACACACGCGCCCCCAGATGCCAGGTTATTTGATTCTCTGACTGTTTTGATCAAAATTCCCTCATATTATTATAATACTGTTTTAGTTAATTTTGGGCATTAAGGAGAAGTCCAATATTCGGTTATGTCACCAAGTCATTTTAGACTGATTTGCAGTCACAATGACTTTGAGAAGACGGACTCCGAGTGAGGCGAGTTTATGGTCGATGTTATATGGTTGATGCCGTTGCTATGGAGTTTGATTGCATGTGGAATGAGATGAGAACAAAAACGTTATTCAACTTTAAAACCCTTTTTCTCGGTTTCCTATTGACATTGACGCAGTTAAAATAATCATACCACTGCTACACATCATTTAATATCTATGAAAATGTATTAAATGAGGTCTTATGAACAGATCTTTCCAGTGATATGAAGATATGAATTTATATTTTTGCCACCAAGTGCTGAGCTTTGCTAGATCCAGTTACAGTTTAATATCAGACTTAAAGTTCTGAAATATCCGATGAGGGACTTTTACACAGGACACTGGTGTTTCTCTAGAAATGTTGGTTAACATCTCTGTAATTCTGTCTGCCACAGTACGGACAGATAAACAGTTAATCACATTCAGTAACATGAGTCCCGGTGGGTTTTTTCTCTGTGTGACAGGTAGACATGCAGGAAGAGGCTTTTTTTTTTTTTTTTTCTTTTTTTGGTCAGTTCCAGCTGCTGCTTTCCTTAAGGTTTTTTCTTCACATGGCCCTGAATTGTGTATGCAGTTTATTTTCATATTTTGGTTGTGTGTTGATTTAACACTTTATATTGACACTGCAATTGCGCTAGAACATGGTCTGTGATCTCCACCAAGAACTTTGTTTTACCCTCGATTTGTGTGATTGTTAGAAGTTGTGAGCGGATTTTCCAGAAATTTTCACCAAAGGTAGATCTTTGGACAGGGAGGATTATGGAGATGTTTTGGTACAATTCTGGATGCAGGAATTTTTTTGTGAGAAAGAATGATTTTTGACATTTTGGTTCATATGGGGATCCCTGTGCTTGGCTTGAGCTTTGAGTGCTCTTGTTTATTTTTTATGTGAAGTGAATGAAGCCTTCATTAAGATATAATGATGTCCTTAAGATATAAAATGGTGGCCTCAAAATATTATAAGTACAATCTTAAATCGTTCATTTTTCTCAGTATTTTATAAACATGAATTAGAAAATTGTCACATGCTCTTCACCAGTGTTATCTGGACATTGCTTGGCTTATATGTCTACTGAAGTAGTGTGTGTGTGTGTGTGTGTTCACAGTGCTGGCCATGCTGAAGTCTCTGCACCAGCTGCAGATGGAGAATCGGCGACTGGAGGAGCAAATCAGAACCCTGACCATGAAGAAGGAGCGACTGCAGCTGCTGAGCGCGCAGCTCTCCGTGCCATTCACACACACTAACAACACAACAAGCTCCGCCTCCTCTCCACTCTACCACAGCAACACACACACAGGTTAGACCCACTCGCAGCTCTTTATTCTACTTACACACTAACAGCCCAGCAAACTGCCATTTCCTCTCTACTGTACTATGGCAACATATACAGATTAGAATCACACAATCTCACTCACATGCATCTGTGGCATTTAGGCTATTTTTCCCCCCACTGCACATTTAAAAAGCATGAACCAGCTCAAAGAGAAAGCGGAGGTATGCAGGGTTCTACTGCTTTGTCTACCTACTTGAGAGACAATGGACAAGCGGTTGCCATGGCAACGGTAAAAGCAGCCACGCACAATCTTGTGAACGCTTACAAGATTAATAAATGGTGTCGTGATGAAATGAAAATGAGTTTCATTTCCCGTGACTGATGCAGATGTGCACATATTAAAGTCACATTGCAAGAACAAGTGAAGTATATCGAAATCTTTTTTTCTCTTAGTTTGTAGCTTAAAAATCGTATAGGCTGAGAAACAGAAAGAGAACTTCAAGCTTCACCTTGAGCACCAGTCTTAACTAAGAAACAAAAACCCATATTTAGAGCGATGGGTGAATGGATTTGGTGCCAAAACTTCTGATACATTGTGCAGCGGGTGGGGAAAAAGCCTTTATACCCCAGTCACACGAAGCTCCTCCTCCTTGCTACACTAACACATTAGTACATCAGCCTTGTAATCAGTAGTGCTCTCTCACCGGATGCACATCTCATACTGATGTAACACACATAGTGCTCGAGCATCACCCACATACAGCCACTCTGACTTGCACACACAGTAAGCAGTCCCTCTGTCTCTGACCCCTCGTTCTCTGCACTCCTGCTGCAGCCTCACTCCCTCCTGCAGCTCCTTTAATCTGGTCATCACTCATGTGAAGTTGCCCAATCTTTCTCTCCCCCAGACATGCTGAACAGCAAGAGCATTCAGCTAGGCAGCAGTGTTTTAACAGACTCCTCTCAACATTTGCCCACTCAGGTAACTCGCTCTACTCCTGCTCTGCACATCAGATCTGCTGGGACTGAGCACCTGTTTAGTTGAGTCAAGTGTTATTACGTATAACCTTCTAGCCTGTGAAATAGAATACCAATGCAAACAGTTTTGTTTTTTTTTTACACAGCAGGTGGTGATGTAATGCTAACTGGTACCAATTTCTAGTTTAAATCTGCTGCCTGTGTCGTTGTATGATCTCTTGCTTTCCAGTATATTTATAAAAATGTGTTTTGGAAAAGGACCTGTAATGATGTCTCTCCCTCTCTGTAACTAGTGGTGCTACCATATTTTCTGGATTTTAAGTTGCCACAGAATTACAACCAGTCTTGCATGCAATTTGTAGCTGTTAATTTCCTGTTCAAAAGTTTTGACTATGAGCCAAAGACAAATGGTATTTTTGTTGACAGGAACTTTGTTTTATGCAAATTAGTTATTATGAGGCAAGGTAAAAAATCCAAATGATTGGCTGTAGTAAATTTCAAAAACACTTGACGTTAAAGTAACAGATTTTTACCGTATAAATGTTTAGCAGTCTAATTTGGCATTTTAGAGGCTCTTTGTTGATGAGCACTAGTACTTAACACAAAACTGAACTCTAGTGTGTGCATAAACAGTAGAACAGTGCAAAAACTGCTGTAGTAGTATGCCTACCGTAATCACAATAATAGACAAGCCTATGCAAGTTTTGAAACAGTATGCAGCACATTGTTGAAAGCAGATGAAAGTGCACCTCACAGTCCAGAGAATATGATGAAACCAGGCAGCTGAGTGTGTTATGATCATGCAGACATTTCTTCACCTCGTCCAAAGAGCGTCATTAGTTCTGATGAAGTAGAAAGTCGTCTTGAAGATCGTAACAACTCCGTTGCCTGCTGAATGTTCAAAGTGGCCTGAATGACCAAAGATCTTCATAGCCACACTCCCTGTCTGTTTTTTTTGTCTTTCTTTACTATGCAGGATCTCCTGATTGGTGGTCATAGCAGCTCTAGCAGCACCTCCTCCCTCTCCACTCCTACCTCAGTGGCCCACAGCCCCCCTCAGCAGCAGGTGAACGGCCTGATGGGGGCACTGCAGGGTGCCCACGGAGCTATGAGTGGCATCGTGGGGGCACTGAATGGTGTGATTCAGTCCTCCAGCCCTCTTCCTCACCCTTCCTCCATCAGCTCCACCACCCTGCCCATCACTGGTGCCCTCAACAACAGGTCTGTTAGTCAAGGCCAGGATTTTATAATACTTTCCAGTTCAATGGAGATGTTATAGTGTGACCATGTCAAGATATTATATTCTTCCAAAATAGTGTAATGATTGCAGTATGTATGTATGTGCAGTCATGTGTTTGCATGCTTTTTGTCTTCTTATCAGGACAAATGCATAGGACACTTTGGATTTGTATCATATAATAGGGATGATTTATTCAACCATAAGGGGCATAAGCGCCTCACAGCAAGAAGGAGGGTGTTATTGTGTTGAGTTTGCATGTTCTCCCCGTGCATCCGTGGATTCGCTCCAGGTGCTCCAGTTTTTTCCTACAATCCAAAAACATGCACGTTAGGCTAATTGGCTGTTGCAAATAGATGTGAATTTAATTCTGAAAGGATATTTGTCTCTGGCCCTGTCCACACCACAGCATCAGGATCGTTTAAAACCAGTTCCGCCAAGAGCTGTTCCTGAGGTAGTTTTGGCAGGAATTTGGTAAAAGTGATCTTGCGTTCACCGTGCAGACATATGTGTATCCACAAAGCGGCAATGTTTATTAGTCTTTATTATATAGGTGAAAGGCACGCTAAACCACACGGTTAAAAGTGTACTAGTGCCAGTGATCCTTGCAGTGAATTCATCATAGTTGAACAGATCAATATGTAGGCTGCTAAGGTATGCCATATTATATCGGTTTAAGTCTTTTGAATTGCAATGGCCATATTTAGACCTCTAGATTCGTTATATTCAATAAGCGATATGGTTTCTAGAGTAGATATATTACTGTTAACAAACGTTTGGATTACATTTTTGATGAAGACAAGAGCCACGTGTGGGTTTAGTAGTCAGGTGTTCACATATTTTTGTCTTTTATGGTCATATTTTGTGCCATAGCAAACGTATGCGGCTGCAGTAACTCGGAGAGAACACAGCTACACTATATAAAACTAATACGGGAACACTGGTAACCGTTGATGCCTTCCCATAAATGCACTGTTTCACATTTAGTGAACGTCCATTCAGGTCTGACTTTGCTCATTTGGATGCAGCGATTTTATGAGCGATCCTAGAATCGATTCTGCTGTTTCACACGTGGACAGAAAGGGTCTATAAAGGGCTTGCAGCCTTCTCAGTTAAAAACATACATTGTAAAAGAAAATAATAATATTTATTATAAATAGTATAAAAAATATGTGTTATAAATAGTAATAATAATAAGATAATTATAATAATGGAGCTATAACTATTGAGCCATCTCTGCAGAGTTCAGGTGTGTGTGTATGTATGTATATATATATATATATATATATATATATATATGTATGCGCGCGCACTTATTATTGTTGGTTATTTATTTGTTTTTCAACAGATTTGAAATGTGTAATTCTTGATCTCATAAAAATTTTCTGGTGAGATATTTATTAAACATATTTGGAAGGAGTCTCCTGTGTCTGCACTGTGTAACATTCGGAGATGAAGCTCTAACTTAAAGTTTTCAGATTTGGGAATCTCTTTGGGACAGAGGTTTCTGTGGTTTCTGGGTAACAAAGTGTCTTAAAAAATGTCTTAAAGTGTACCTGTATTGGTCCTTACCGCATAATTTGTGCTGCAACTTGTATTTTCCTAGAGTGGACATCTGAGGTAAATGTTGCTCCATTTGGATGATGGCAGAAGGACAAGGACAGCTGCTCGTTTGCTAGTTTAGACAGATTTACAGAAACATGTACATCCAGTGTGAGAAAAAACCTCCCAGAAGATTGCTGTTTAAGCATAAACCATCAGTTCTGCCTGAGGAATAATTATTTATTAATGCATTATAAAAAAAACATTGAAAAAATGAATTCAGCCGTAGTGTTCGCAGCGGCCAGCAGCATAGCTGTTCTTGTTTCACATCAAGATATTCATTTAGGGTTCGATTTAAGTTTCTGCACATTTCAATTATGTGTATTCTCCACTACGTGCTCTTCTCCCGCTCACTGCACACAGCTTGGAATGAATGAATTCATGAGTGATTTATTTGAAGTAGAAGTAGACTGAGCCACAGCTTTGTGTATTTGTTTTTTTTGGGAAACCATGGACTTTCCCATTTACCATGTGAGTGTCTCTGGAATCTATTTAAACCATAAACCATTCTAATTTTGAAAATTAAGGAAATGCTGTTTGCACTCAGTTTAAGTATGACATCATTCCCAGTCCTGACCTCCGACGTAAATGATAAATAACATAAGAATCGTTTTAAGGAGGATAGTCTCCATGTATGGCACAAACTTCAAAATGAGGTATTATGGCCAACCAGACAAAACATGCCAATTGTTTGAGGTGTGGACAGTCAGTAATAATTGCATTTTAATGAGGTTAATGAGGTTGGGAATGCAGGTGATTACGTCCAGGAGCCTGCATGGAATACCTGTAGTCTTTGCACTTGGTGATTTCTGCTTCTTCAGGAGCAAAAACATGCAAGGAGGATGGATTTATTTTTATTCAACTGATATCTCTGCTTTATTCCAGTTGAATTAATTATTTTCAGGGCCTTTTCACAGCACTACGTGATATAAAAAAAATTGTATAACAGTTTAGGGCTGCAAGAAAGGTAATTGTAGATTAAAACAAATGACAGAAATATGACTTATGATTTTTTTTTCTTTATTTGTACATATATGAAATTAAAAGGAGGCCTACTGCCGACTTAAAGTGCAATATGTTATGGCATGTAGTAAGCAGCTGAAACAGCACCTAAGTCAAAGGCAGATTGTGCGTAGTTTGTATTTGGGGGATGAAATGCCATGATATTGGCTTTACTCCACCTGAAGTATATAACTGGCTTTATGGTGCTTAAGTCACAGATTTAAGTCAAGAGGAGAATGTTTTTAACTGAAAACTGTGTAGGTGCGTGATTTCTTCCCCTGCCATTAGTAGGACAGTTGCATTAGTCGTGCGCAGACTTTTTTTTTTTTTGCTGATTACAGCATGATTTGGCAGTAACATCATTATTTAAATACCTTTTTATTTTATTTTCATAACATTTTTAAAGGCAGCATCACGTTACGAAATTTCTTAGTAATTCTTTTTGAATGGTTTTGAAAAGTTTACAAGGCTGTAAGTTGTGAGTTGTATGGTTGGACTCTTGGGCAGAATTTGTGTAGGATGTGGGAATAATTGTAGCAAAGGGATTAATTTGTCAGAAATTGCTGTTGAGAAAAATGACAGCAGAGAAGGAGTATTCTTGTGTGTTCATAGATTCCTAAAAAGAAAACTCATTTATGCATTAGTGCTTTTCAGTTTTCCCCAAAGATATTTTTACGCCGTTATTATGTTCATGAAATTAAATATCGACGCATGCCTATTGGTTTTTGTCATTTTGCTTTTGCTTTATGCTTTTAGTATTGTACAGCTTCCTGCATGTTGACCTTCATCACTTCTTTGTCTGCTCTCTGTTGCTCTCTTTCTCGCACTCTCTCTCTCTCTCTCTCTCCATCTCTCTCCATCTCTCTCGCTTTTGCATGTTGAGTGCAGCATCGTGACCACTGCGAAAACCAGGTGAGGAGCTGCATGGCCTTCAGTTTACAGTTGTTTGCATGGTGTTTTACTTTCTCGGTATATAATGGATAAAAACCTTCATTTAGGTGTGTGTGTGTGTGTGTGTGTGAATATTGTCATCACATACATTCATGCTTTTCATTGTTGCTCTTTAAAAAATTTTTTTTTAAATTAGATGGGTTTAGAATTTTAATGGAGAACATTTTTTTTTCTTCGGATAGTGCAGTCACTCAGTGGCTAACATTCACATCCTTCAAGTTCTCTAGTTTTCTCCCAACTCCGGAAACATTGTATGTGGACTGGCTATGCTAAATCGTTCCAAGCTCTTAGAAAGAGCAAGTGTGCAAAAGCAAGTATGCGTGCATGGCACCTGCAGTGAATAAGCATCAGGGTACTACTGCCTCACTGTCAGATTTCCCTGAATAGTTTTTGGGATCCATCTTGAGGGCAAAATGTTTACTGAAGCAGTCGAGTGGTGCAATGGAAAAGTGAATGACTGTCACCGAGAGTTCATGAGTTCGAGCCCCGGGTGTTGCACACAGCCATCGATAGCCAGGAGCTCATGAGGGTTAATTGGCCAAGCTCTCAGGGAGGAAGCGATGTCTTCCCCATCTCATAAGCAACAGCTACTTGACGCTGAGTGCTTGTGAGCTCATGCATATGAGGGGCTGATAGTGCTTTCCTTGGAGTGTGTAACGCTGCTCCTGAAAACATATGCACAGCAGTTAAAAATAATGTGGATGGCTGAGCATCACGTGCTTTTGTCTAATTACACACTTGCCCTCACTCTCCCTGGTTGGTAGTTATTGTGTAATAGGGAAGCAGTTACTGAGAGATAGGAAAAGGTCATATGAAATTGGGGTTAAAATTGGCAGAGGGGCTTTGCAGGTCTTTACAACAAGGAACTTTTTAGCTGTTGAACACAGTTCAAGTTTGAGCAATAACACATTTACTACTTACTGTGATTTATGCGCAAATGCAGTGCACTGATGTGTGTGTGTGTGTGTGTGTGTGTGTTTTAGTGCAGTGAAGCTCCTGACTGAACAGCAGAGGCAAATTCTCCTCCATCAGCATCAGCTGCAGCTACAACAGCTGCAGCTTATCAATTCCCAGCAGCAAACGCCGGTAACATATATTTTTATTTATATTTATTTATATACACACACACACACACACACAATATAGATTTTAGGTATATGACTATTTCTTTTTCTTTTTTTTTTTCATTCTCCTTTTGTTGTAATTCAGAAGGTAGTCATCAAGGAGTCAAGTCTAGCAGAATAATAAGTTTGAAATTAAAGCATCTTTTATTTTATGGTTTTGATGAGACAACATTACCATGATCTGTAGCTACATTTAAGTAATATTGGCAAATTCTCACATGTACACAGTCAGCCAAGACATATTTTATATCCAAAGTTTGTTTCTTAGAGGTACAAGAAAAATTGTATTAAATAAATAATATAAATAAATATTTATTTACATTTACGAGCAGTTACTCGCTAATGTGGTTTAGATTTATATCTCTTCGTGTAGAAAATAAATGAAATGTCACCTTGTAGATATTACTAGGTTTTGTTACAGTTCTTTTCATTCACGTGTGTGTGTGTGTGTGTGTGTGTGTGTGCGTGCGTGCGAAATACAGGAGCAGCAACAGGCCTTGCTCTACCAGTTGATGCAGCAACAGCAGCAACAACATGACCTACAGCAGCTTTCTTCCACCCAGCTACCCATTAACAACCTGCTGCCGGCCGCTCAGGGTGCCATCGCTGCCAACCCCTTCCTGGCTTTACACACTGACAACAGCAGTCAAAAAGCTGTGGTTGGTACTATAACACATTCAGTAAAACTGTTTGTCATATGAATTACTGACACATTTTTTTACTTCATTCGCTAGGTTCACACAGGAAGTGACGAGTGACACAAACTGTCACCCGTTTTACACGGTCTGTGGATGCGAATAGGGAAAGGGCTTTTTTGGTGGGGAGCACAGTGTTTGGCGGCATTTGTCAATCAACGGACTCTTTAAGCTCTGATCGGTTATCATTTGCATGAAAGTTCAGCTTAGTTGAGTCACTTGAGAAAATTTCGCCTCTCGTCGCTCATTTCGATGCCACTCATCGACTTTGCACGGCCATTTGTAGCTCATCACTTCCTGTGTGAAAATGGCGTTTTTGTTAAATAGTTTTAGTTCCTCATTTAGCAATTTAGGCTGTTGTACTGAATATCAGCACTTCTGGGACAGAATCACATGATATTTAGTACAAGAGTATGAATATGATACTGATTTTAGACAAAAGTTTTGCAAACAAGAAATAAATATAGAGTAATTTCATATACTGTATATTATTATATTTCAGATACACTATGGCAGTGTCTGTTTTTTTCACTTTTCTAGAAAATCCTGAGGAATCCATGTTTACTTTATTGCACGTCAGCTAGCTGGCTAACTAGCTCACATTCATTTGCACATACCTGTTAAAGTTGCTATTGGTGAAATTGGCATCCTTTCTTCCTTTTTATCTTCCACTGAAAAGTTCTCATATTTTAATAAGTCAAAATTCATATTTCTGCAAGATATCATTTTGTCATGTCTGCTGATAATGTCACTAACATAACTGTTGTAACCGTTTCAAACTAAGTGGAATTTTATGTTCAGGACACAGATGCATTGGGTGATGCTTGAAATATGAAATATAAGCCCTGTGTAGCTAATGGTGTCTTTTTATACTCATTCAGAACTTGATGTACTACGTGGAAGTGTAAGAAAGCTGCACTCCATAATGGTGTCCTTGAAGCTTTCAGATTTTTAGCAAGTACTATGCAGAAACCCAAGAAAAACAAACAAAACCAAGATTTTTATGATTCATTTTTCCATTTGACAAACCGTAAGTGACCTTCATTTTGATTCAAGTATTATCCACTCAGGATAATGGCTGGGAATGCCCCGATAGTGGACCAAGCGGATCTCGCCTTTCCTGTGTGGTATATGCTAATATTGTTAAACTCACAGCTCTGATGAATTTAATAATTTAGAAACTAGCATTTTTATTAAAGGTCTGCTTGTGATTATACGGTGTTTTTCAACTTTTTAGAGCATCTCCTTTAATTTTTGTTATTTCTTGTTGGTGAACTATAGACAATTTCTTACTTTCTTTGACTCTGGTTGAGCTGGTTCTGGTTTTAGATGGTTCTTTAAAGATGGTTTTTGATTGCAGTTGAGATGCTTTTATTTTATTTCTTAACTTATATTTTATTCTGTTTTATTTTGTTGTCATGCAGAGGCTGGGAGAGAAAACCGTGAGTGTCACAGGGCAGGAGAAAACCTGAAATAGGTGGGACAGGAATGCTGGAGGAGAAGGGTTAACCATCCCATCAGAGCAGCTACAAACTAATACACACACACATTCACACACATACACATTTTGGTTGAATATCTTTAGCTCTGATGTTGCACTGAATTTGGATTAAATCACTTGCTGTAAAGGTTGGGGTCCTGGGGGACCACTTTTGGGGCCAAGGAAAACACACACACACACACACTTCTGTGTGATGTTTTGGTGTGAAACACTGTGTGGGGGAGGTGCTGAGTAATCTTGGCTGGAGATTAACTGCATCTGCTTACCACTGTTACCTCTTAAAGAAAAACTGGACTAGCTTATGACACATTTCTTTATTTAAAAAAAAAAAAAAAAAAAAAAACTTTTTGTGGAAAAAACTATGAAGCGTTTAACCCACCATGAAGGCCTTCGCCTCAGAGGGACAAACAGGGATGCGCCGATCCTGCTGAACTTCTAAACGAGCACCTACCTCTCCGAGCCAAGACTGAAATAGTTAAAATACCAGGACCCGTACCCAAGTGCCTGGCATCTCCCTCCATGCCCTCGTGCTGAGGATACACACTGGAGACGCTGCCACTCTCGCTTCCTTTTTAGATTCCGCTCAGTTTGGTTGTAGGATGAAATCTTGAGAACTTCTAAGTATGGCTACCAATCACTGTCACTCAGGCAACCCCACATTCTGAAAGCCTGCATGGTGACCAAGCTCAGCTCTTTCGGATTTACCAGGATGTGCCGATATAAAATATATATATCACGATATTGTCACCTGTTTTTTTTTTTTTTTTTTTAAATAATTATTTTATATATATATATATTTTGTAGCATGATCACAGAATGCTTCTTCAGAATAGTCCACATTAAGAACCTTTAGATACCTCTGTCTTCAAGTAAGGCAGTATTGTGTCTAATATTGTTCATGTTGAATATCGTGATATATCTGAAACCTGATTATCGGCACATACCTGCAATTACCATGTTTGTGCTGCAATGATCATTTCTTAAGCCAACTTTATATTTCTCTTCCTTTTTTATTTATTTGAGTTTATTTTGTAATGGGCACAAGATAATATTTTAGCGCCCACTTGTCTAAAACATTTTTATACTACTGTTCAAAATTGTCAGAAAATTTGTTTCTAATTTTCTTTGAATCTTGTAAGAATTGTTTTGTTATTAAAATGTCTTGTGTTGGAGCATAAACCCTATTTGGATGACTCATTGTGTAAATAGTCTTTTCTGTCCTTTGTTTTTGTCATGTCTGATCAGAATAAGCTGTTTAAAATTTAGCTCAGTGCTTCTTTTTTTTTTTTTACCTCTTTTTTCAATGTAAATAACTATTTGTGTTCGTCTGACAGTGTGAAGGATTTATTACAATTCATTTGGTGTGTTGAGATTTGAAATAATTAACAAACAGGAAAATAATGATGCAAGGTAATTAATTTATTTTTATATGTACAGGGACTTTTTTAAGTTTTGCATTTCATTGATGTCGTTTTATACTCCTATACCTGTTTTCATGTCTGTATAGGTAATTATGCAAAACTCTCTAAAGTCTGTATTTAAGAATACCAAACAAGTCCTGCTTCGTACTTATCATGAGAAATACTGAACAACAGAGGCTGTAGCGTTAAGATTTTTTTCAGTGATTAAAATTGTTTTACAAAGGTTTAAAGGTGTCATAATTTTGTTCAGTCTCATGTTTGCTAGATTTACAGGGGGGTAGAGAAACAAATCACCCCCTGCAAAATATTCACATTTTGTTGCTTTGCAGCCTGGATTTGTTGCTATAGCAGCAAAACAGCGAGCTTGGATTCCTTGTTCTATATTTTGCTAGCCAATACACATAGAAGGAAACTGTAACCTTCCATTCTGGAAATTTGGAGAAATCCTGACATTTCAAATACAATCATGTGAAAGGTATATTAGCAACAGTTCATGGGGGAAAAACATTAAAAGCAGAATTATTAAGATGGTTAAAAGATCACCCCTCCTGAAAAATATTTGTAAACTCAATTTGAAATTTACCTTCCTATTGCACACCAAGCTGATTAGCTTCTACCTGTGATCAGTTATAATCATTTTCATTATTTCTGCATAAAGGCAGAGAATCCTAGAGAATTTCCTAGAGAATTCCAGTGCTTGGATGTGTAACTGAAAGCAAACAATCAACTATGGGTGGCAAGGCACTATTAACAGGTCTCAAGGATGAAGGTGTGAATAGGCAGGACAAAAAAAAAACCTCAAAGGCTTCCTCAATCCTTAGGAGAACAATAAAGTCCATAGTTAATAGCTGGAAAGTATTGGGTACTGCTAGTTAGAACTCTTTACAGATTTGAGCCATCCTTCCAAACTGGATGGTAGAGCAAGGAGGAAACTGGTAAGAGAGGATATCACAGGGCCTATGGCAACTTTGAAGCATTTCCAGGAATTTTTGGCAGAATGGTGGTCATCTGACAAAAATATCACAAGTACACTACAAATATGGCTTGTATGGAAGGGTTGCAAGATAAAAAGCCACTTTCAAGAAAGGCTACATCAAGTCAACTTGAAGATTATGTGGCCAGATGGAAAAAGGGTGTTGAACTGTTTGGACTGAATACTGAGCTATATCCTGCGATGGCCTGGCGAGCTGTCCAGGGTGTACTCTGCCCTCGCCCAGAGTTGGCTGAGATGGGCGCCAGCCTCCCCCGACCCTAATTAGGATTAAGTGCTTCAGAAAATGAATGATGAACTGAGCTATATCTGGCGGAAAACCAATACAGCTTACCATCCAAAGAGCACTGTACCTACAGTAAAGCATGGGGTGGTAGCATTCTATTGTGGGGGTGTCTCTCGGCAGCGGGGACTGGGGCAATTGTCAAGATAAAAGGGAAAATGGATGGGGCAAAACACTATTAAAAAAACTATTGAGGAAGACCTGCTGCCACCTGTCATAAAGCTGTCAATGGGAAGGTTCACCTTACAGCATGACAGTGACCTGAAGTTGACCACACAGTGGCTGAAGGAGTAAAAGGTGAATGTCCTTGAGTGGCCTAGTCAGAGCTCAGACTTAAACCCTATTAAAAATCTGCGGAATGATTTGCAGATTGCAGTCCACCAAAATTTTGCTCCATCCAATTTTACTGAGTTTGAACAGTTCTGTAAAGAAGAGTGGGCAAATATTGTACCGTGTAGACATACAAAGTTAGTAGAGAAGTCGAATCTCGACGGACTTATGGCTGTAATTGGAGTAAAAAGTGGTTCCACAAAGCACTGCCATGATGGGATGATACTCTAATTATCTGTGATTTGTTTTTAATTTTTACATTTTTTTCTGGATGATTTTTTTTGCTATTATATGTTTAATTTGGCTGTTATTAGTTGTGTTAAGTAAATATAGCTGTAAAAGTAATTTGGGTTGTGGAAAAATGTTTAAATTTCTCCTTAAGTTACTTTTACTATGTAAAGCTGCTTTGTGACAATGTCAATTATAAAAAGCATTATACAAATAAAACTGAATTTAATTAAACTGAATTTTCATTTCAGGCTGCGAATCAACAAAATGTGAATATTCTGAAGTGGGGATTCTTTCCTTTACTGACTGCCTACTTAAAATGGGTTTTTGTGACCAAAATAAAATCATGATCATCAAGCTAAAATCATATGCTGATCCAGTGTTGAACAGAATTTTCCTCGATGCTTATTGGCCAGCAAAATGTAGAACAATCAGTCGATGTCTGCTGTTTTGTTGCTATAGCACCAACTTCAGCAACTCAGTCTTTTCCATGATTGCCTTTAAAACAAGATATGAACAGTGATCACTTCATGAGTTCTGGTGTGAATAAATCGTAATGCAGTAAACGTCTACATCACATGGATGAGCTGTTTCTAAAATCGGAAGGATATCAATGGTAGTGTAGATTCTCTAGGCCTGAAAACAGCTTGAAAAATACTCCAGGAATGCTTTATTTATACACTGACCAGCCATAACATTAACACCATGTGACTGGTCAACACCTAGGCAGCCCCATACAAAGCAAGCTGGAATTCACAATGTTCTTTTATATACACAGGGTGACCCTAGAAAAATCCTTCCCACATTTCAAAAGTTAATGGCAAAAAAAGAGGAATAATCAAATAATTATGTCATATCTACAAGTGATGAATAAAAACTATACTGGATGAAGTTTCATGTGTTCAAACAACAATTAGGTTATCTTTAAGTATATATTTTTTTATCTCCAAAATGTGGAAGGTTTTTTTGGGTCACCCTGTGTATGTAGACATTAATGTGTGCATGACATTTAGATATTTATATGTGACACATTTATATTGGCATTTATATTTACTGTCAGTTACCACCCGACCCATTTATATTTGCGTTTATATTTATGCTGGGTATATAATGAAATTTATATATATTTGTGTTTAGGCAAAAGAAAAAAAATGCAATGGGAATTTTAATAGTCTGGCCTCTCCATGGGGTCATTCTCCCAGGAATTTGTATGGACAATATGTCAGTCATGCTGTTGCCAGTTTATAATCGAGAAAAAAAAACTGCTGAAAAGCTTTGACTTCTTTTTTTTAATTCTATTCACTGATCACCACCAGTCATGTGGTTTTGGTTTCACTGAGTGCTTAAATGGGTCATCCGAAGGAGATGACACCACAAAGTTCAGAATACATTGCACTCCTTGACAGGTGCCACTGTAACCAGATAATTAGCAGTTATACAGAGAAGGCGAGATGGACTAGTCTACCCAGTAGGGACGATTCACTTCCGTTACATCCACTGAGCCTGAGGTGCCTAATTGTTTTTGGAAAATTAGCACAAACAAGCACCCCAAAATGTTATTTTTTTAAAATGTGTTTTAATCAGGATGGACACATGCAGCTCCCAGTACATCCAGGCGCAGAGGCTTAGAGCTGTATAACAGCATGGCTTTAAACCATTTTCAGAGTTCTGGTAATATTCAAGAAATCAAGATGTTTATAGTTTATATTTACATATTTAACCAAGACAGAGATTCATAAGCTGAGCTCTATAAGCACTATGTAGTCTCATTCAGAGTAAGTACATATTATATGGACACGTGAGAAAAAGAAGTGGCCCCATAAAGTGTTTGCACACTGATTCAAAATGTTAGTATAAATCAAGGAAATACAAGAAAAATGAGATGCTTATAGCTTGTAGTTTAATATTTTATCTGTAGTAGAGACTGGACAGATGAGCTGTGCTGCTGCGCTAATGAAGTGTTTTCAACAGTCATTCAGAGTTAGTAGCCTGCATGCTACACAGACACTTAAGAAAAGTGCCTCAGTAAAGGTGTTTGTATGCTAATTTAAAGTTTTAGTGTACTCTACAAGGAAATATAAGAAAAATTATTTAATCATTTTTTTCCCATTTTAAACCTCGATGATAATGACGCTGCCTGCTCAAGTGCCCATGAAAAAAAGTGTCTGACTTTTTTTATTCAAGCATTATCCACTTGCGATAATGATTTTTATTCCCAAGATAGCAGACGAATCCGATTGCGCCATTTCATTATTGTATATACACATCAATATTATTCACCTCACCTGTCAGTGTTCATAATGTGTTTAATGTTATGGCTGATCGGTGTGTATCTCATTAGAAAATTCCCACACTGCATTAATATTAATCATAGTGATGTCATCTGTGAACAAATTGGCTCTTTTCGCTGAATGCTGAGGCAATTTGCATGTGCGACTGCTGTTTTTCTAAATGTAGAGACTGAAGTTACTTTCGCAGTGTAATAAAAAAAAAACACTTGAGTGGGAAAGTTACCATGGGAGCTGTCTGCTGCATGAATATGAGAAATGTTCATCTGTTATCTGTGTATATGATGTGATAGCAATGTCTGGGGAAGGCGGTAAGTTTCAGGAAAAATGGAAAAGAAGCACAAACAGCGTGTAAAATAATATTAATGCAAGGATGCATTACTGTGATGGTCAATGTATCTTCACAGTGTTTTGGTGATTTGACCATTTTTGAATATATATATATATTTTATACAGTACAAAGTAATGTTGTGTGAATTGAAGTTCATGCTATAGCAATGCAGATTGCTGATCAGAGTATCACAAACTTTCCTTTTAGAAATAAAACCAGAAATATTACAGTGAGTGTTTTGTGAGCTAAAAGAATCGACTCTTGCTGTTCACATGAGTCAAATGACCTGACTCACTGATAAGAGCCTGAATTCCCAGCACTATTACTGGTTTCACTGAAGCAGCATGAGCACTAATGGGGGGAACACAGAACCCTTAAACAAGGCTCTATTGTATTCTACTTCAGTTGTAAGCAGCTTTGTATAAAAAAAGACCAGACAGAATAAACAGCTTGTCAGCAAGTAACATTTTATAGATTTTAGTTGTTGCTGTTGTTGTTTATTTTTTAAATGAAGGTGTACACAAGGTGTAATTTGCAGGTAGGTTACAATTTGAACACAACAATATAAAGCAGTATTGTCAGGGCTTGTATCACTGATTAAACTTTTGGAATTCAGTTTTAAATGTTTTAATTGCTCTTGAATCAGTCTTCATTATTTTATTACTGCTTTAATTTAGTTGGGATTTGCTCTAATTCTGTCAGTCCTTAGCAAACAGATCTTAGCACATTTTCATTTTTCATCATCTAAATCATTTTTAATATAAGATAAGATTTTAGTGTGTTCTCAGTATAAATGAGCCATTTGAATGATGAAGTGAACACTAAGCCGAGTTAATGAAAGAAAGGTAAATACACTGACAGGTAAAATATTATTATTTAATACTGTGTGATAGAGTATATAGCATATCTTTTGGGTAATAGGTGCAAACTACCGCTAAGTATACTGATATAATATTTTTTGTGTCCTCTTTGGTCAGTTTTAAAAGGTTACCAAGATGTTGCACTGCATTTTACCATATTTTACCGAAGCAAACTGGAAAGAATCTGCCATCAACCATTTATTTCCACATTTCACTATACTTTGGCTAGTGAACAAAAAATGAGCTCGCTGTCTTTCTCTCTGCTCCATCATGCTGTCTACACCAGTGACCTCCGACCTCATACCCCCCACCTGCTGTGCTGAAGCTCTGTGCCACACAATGAAGCACTGACAGGCTTCACATGCTTGAATAATACACATTTTATTTAAATCAGCTGAAAAGGGCAGATTTATACAATGCTGTAAACATCAAAATGCATGTGAGGTTGCGTAATATGAAATGAAAAGTCTGGAAATGTACATCAAAATAAAACTTTCATCTGATGCTGAATATTCAGCAGAGTGTATTTCGGTATTAGAAATGTTATAAAAATTATTAATTGTAATTTTCTTAAATCTTGCTACTGTAGCGATTTCCCAAGACCTCCTCTTTGTTTAATTGATAATTTCACTTGGATAGTATAATCTTAAACCCAGGAACTGCTGCAGTCATAAATACTACACATACTGAACTCACTCTTTACTGTTGTACTTTATAGTATACATTTATAGCAGTAAAATGATTTCTAATTACACAGGATGGGTTCTTATTTGAGTCTTTCTCATTTCTTTACAGGGAGGTTTTCCTGGATTTCATCTTAAAATAAATCTACATCCAAATTTCTATAAAGCAGTTAGGACTAGGTGTAAGTGTGAAGCAGAAGTTTGGTTAGTTACACTCACTATCAACACAGCTGTGATTGAAATTGCTGCACTGATATTTTGGACACATTATGACCAAACAATATTTTTGTTTTTGCTCTGTGTAAAGAAATAGATCCCACATTCACTGCTAGCATCATTATCATATCATCATTCATTTTTCCTTTTTGCATCTTCAACTGATGAGCTTTTGTATTCGAAATCAGAAGTTATATGAGGAGTCCACTTGCAAAACTTGCCAAGTCAAGAAAAATCTGATTTTTTAATTATTTTTTTGTAGGCATAGAAATTATCTGACAGAGTTTTACTTCTTCAGCTAATATTTACAACATGAGTTAGCAGGTTTTGAAATTGGAGCTATCAGTGGGATGGATATGCGCTGGTGCCTGAAAAAGAGGCTAAGGGAAATAACTTTTTTTTTTTTCAAAACTTGACAGCAGGTCTTGTAAGGGGACTCCTCAAATAAATAGCTATCCCTGAAATGTATGGTACTGTTTGCCATGTCTAAAGATAATGTCGCTAACTAAACTGTTACTAGGTTTCGATGGAATTGTCTCTGAAATTGGGTGAACATAGATCAAATTAAAACATCTGTGAAATGTCTACTTTTTTACCATGTGTGTGTGTGTGTGTGTGTGTATATATATATATATATATATATATATATCTATATATATATATATATATATATAT
>JAOUQZ010000025.1:7381678-7415013 GCA_028564935.1 Neosilurus hyrtlii
GTGTGTGTGTGTGTGTGTGTGTGTGTGTGTGTGTGTGTGTGTGTGTGTGTGTGTGTGTGTGTGTGTGTGTATTCTCTCTAGCCATTACATAACATACCCAAGTAATTGACTCTTGCCAAAATCCAAAATTACCCTTAGTTTATGTAAAATACACCGAGACTGCAGTAAGTGTAACACTGTGTAAATCTTGAAGACGTGCAGCTGGTTCGCTTTCTGGATGTGAAGGGAAATGATTGCTGGAAGCTGTGGCAGTTTTGTCGTGCAGATCCTGGCTGCTTTACCTGATAACGGGGTCTCATAGTCTTTCTTTAAAGAATACGAAAGGTAGCCTATATCTTGTTTAGTTCATATTTACTCCATCCTAAAGAATTATCCCTTAAGATGTGTTTAAGAGAGCTTGTACGAGCGACGCAGTGGTTGACATCGATGGCTCGAGAATCGATTATTCCCTCCATGCAGTGACTGCTTGAGTGTTTAGAGAGGGTGTGGGGTTTTTTTGTTTGTTTTTTTTCTTTTTTTCTTTCTTTTCTTTTTTTTTTTTTTTTTTTTTACAAATTAAACACTTCATTGCTTCTAAAATAATGCACTCAATTCAATTAATGCAACGTATCAAATTCATATTTAGGTAAACGAACTCAGTTCTTCTGATTTTAGTATCACACCTTATTCCGTCCATCTCCCTAAATCACTACTGTGTTTCTATCAAACTCGCCATCGGAGAAATCACTGAGATTCCAGCTGGATTTCTTCTATCTACCTATCCTCTGTTTATTAATTTATTTAAACTTTAATTTATGTAAGGAAACCCTGTAGTGTATTTTTCACTCATGTATTTTTAGGAACACTTCTGGGTTTTCCTCATAACGACCATCGAAATATCTAGAAATAGATGCATACAGATATATTTTCGGATTTTCTGATAAGTATTCCTTTCTGATATAGTGTGGGGGAGGTAGGGGGTGGAAGTCGTAGGCTATCTGTGGGGAAAAGCTCACAGCCAACAGGAGAAACACCGATGACAAAACGCCTCTGTTTCTCTACATCATAAACCCATTAAACTCATCTTAGTGTTTATACATTTCATGCATGGTACTAAAAACTCAGCTGGTTATTAATAGGTAAAGGTGTAATCATAATTCATCGATAATTCAAAGGTTTTTTAATAGGCATACAAAATATATCTAGTTTAGATTGTTTACGTTAAATGTCCATTAGCCTGTAATATGTGGAGATAACAGCCCACTTAGGATTCCTCATATCAATATTTCACTTAAAATTGTAATAGAGAGATATGAAATTTTAGCAGTTTGCTGTCCCGTAGTTATAAAATCACTCATGCTCCCCTATCGCCATTGATCTTTTAGTTAATTGTTTCAGTGCTGAATATATATATATATATATATATATTTCCCTACAGTTAATCTGTTTTGTGTGTGTGTGTGTGTGTGTGTGTGTGTGTGTGTGTGTGTGTGTGTGTGTGTGTGTGTTCGGAAGGTTTGGTACTATAGCCAACACATTATGTGTGAAGTTTACACAAGGAAAAAAAACCTTAGGAAATGTAGAACTTGTAGGTATAGGTAGCAGAAACATGGTAGAGAAAAATCTGGTACTGAAATATATGTATGTTCATGATTACATTTATATGAATTGTATATGTTTCGAAATTGTCTTGCTGAACTGCTTTTCCCTCTATGCCTTCACGTGTGTGTGTGTGTGTGTGTGTGTGTGTGTGTGTGTGTGAGAGAGAGAGAGAGAGAGAGAGAGAGAAAGACTTTTTTAATCTTGGTAAACGCAACAGTTACTGACACAGTGCACTGATCTAATATACCCACTCGAGAATGTGGGAGGAAATGTTGTAATTTCACCAGGTTTCTGGTAACCGTGTTAGAGTAACCTAAAGCCTTTACTCTCATACTGCTGCATTTGAATGAATGTTAAAACCTTCATACCAAGAGGATATATTTTACAGTACAGAATTTTTGAAAAATCTCGAGACGTCTGAAGGACCGAGTGGGTTATTAATACAGCTATCCTGTAGCTATCTGGGGTTTGCAGTGCGCGGATTATTAATTCGAATAAATAAATTCAACGAAGCTTGCATTGAAAATTATGTAGCCTATATTTTCATTAAAATCAAAATAAAGCTCAGCTTCACTTGCTGTTAACATAAACCAGAGGTGGCGGAGCTTGGTTATCGCCGAGCACAATTTCACCCCCATCGCTGAAAAAACCCCTCCGAGGCCTAAACACCCGCTTTCTTTACCGACCACAATCAAACCCCACCACTGCCACCATGCGGCCGTGTGCGCACGCGTGAGAATGTGTTCAAGTGCCTGGCAAGTGTGTGTGTGCGTGTGTGCGTGCGTGCGTGCGTGTGTGTGTGTGTGCGTGCGTGTGCGTGCGTGCGTGCGTGTGTGTACGTCGAACGCACGTATTTTAAAACACGTACTGCCCTATATGTGTGTGATGTTAATTCTGATGAAGGCAACACGGGTATGGTAGGTGACCTGGAGCAAGATGTTATATTTCACTGTGTTTAAAGAGATCCTAATTTTTTTTAATGTTTTGTTATGACAATCCATGTTTAAATGCTTTAGAATCACGCGTATCCATTTCCGATTCATCATTTTGAATTTGAGTGTCCTGGGCAGTCGTGTTGAATAATTATGTCCGTTCGAGTTAAAGCCCGATAAATAAGTGACCCCACAGACATTCTATTACCAGCTGCTGTGCAATAATGAAAAATTCCCACCCAACCATGGAGACAATTCCACTCAAGCTCTGGTATGATATGGGCATCTCTTACAACTATTTCTGGCATAAAAAAATAATAATAAATGGTGGGAAAAATCATGGACTGAGTCGTAAAGTCCTAGAATCAACAGATTAAGACTGAATCGGCACCAATTCCGGCTTCTTTTTTTTAGGTTTAGTGGGCACTTAGTATTTAATGTGGCTAATCTTAACTGCACAACTTTTAACTGTTAAATAATATTATAGTATGATCACAATAAAAAAATCACAATCAGAAAGATGAACTGACGACTCTTTTCTGTGTTTAATGCTCAGCATTAAGCTTTAATAAGAGCAAAACAAGCAATTATACTCTTAACTCTTTTGGTCATGTAGTAACCACATAACTTTGTCAAATAAAAATTATCCTAAAGGAAGGACCTATTTGTATTTGTATATATGCGTCTTATTAGCACCAAGCATTGAGCCAATAAAACTGTAATCCTTAATCTTTCATCCCTATTATAATAAATGGCTCTGTTAACCTTTAAAACCCCTCAGCAATGTGACCTTAACGATGTTTTTGTTTGCTTACCATGCCTCAAGCAATACAAACACTATACGCATGTAGACTATTCAGAAAGCCCGCTGGGCATTTGGAAATGGACCCTGTTAAAGGGACATGCTTTCTGACTTGGGAAACGTTTGCATTATGCAGTATTAATTCGAAGCTACTTTAATTCTAGGCTTAGACACACAAGTATAATCACTTTTTATATTTCACCAAAAGGCCAAATAAGACACAGGATGAGGAGTCTATAAAGCATCTTGTTTGGACTATACTGTGGGAATTAGGACCGTGAAACTGATGTGAGAGTAACTGTTGGATAGATCAATTATCCTTAAAAAGATCACAGGTCCCACGTGCATTATCTTATTAATTACTGATATATCATGGTATCATTAATCAGACCAAGAGAAAGTTAGTTTTAATTCATTAGCCTAACATCAAGCTATATTGCAGCTCCTTGAAATGAACGACAATTGATAGATAAATCAAATGCTTTCATTCACTTTTCTGGATTGACAAATTATTAGCATTTTGTCCAACAGAGGGCAGAACCAGTTTTTTGGTATATAACATGCCCCAAGCACACCCCAATCCCTTATTAAAAGACAGAGAGAGAGAGAGAGAGAGAGAGAGAGAGATAAGTAGGTTGTTGATGTAGGTTGTAAGAATAAAACATGTACTGAGAAGCTTCATTTTCAGTCCACCATACATTACGTTCTAATAATGCTTAAACTGAAACATGTTGGAATCGCACGGATTCTGTTCAATCTTACGGCAACGCAATAATTTTAAAGAATTATCTGATTGGATACGGGCTATTTCAATAAACGGTACAGTAGCTGGCCCCGCCCCTCACTGTAACCTTAACTACTAATAAATGCGCGCACGCACACGTACACACACACACACACACACACACAGAGTCATGGGGAAAAAAATAAGAGACCACTTTATATTCAATTCAATTCTTGGTATAGCCTAGCACTTTACACATTGCAGCAATTGCTGCCTGAGTATAAGGAAATACACAGTAAAACAAATTTTGGTAAATACATTTTTACTCATCGTCATCATCGTCATCATCATCGGGTCGCGGGGGCAGCAGCCTAAGCAGTCCCTCTCCCCAGCCACTTCCTCCAGCTCTTCCGGGGGGACACCGAGGGGTTCCCAAACCAGCTGGGAGACATAGTCCCTCCAGCGTGTTCTGGGTCGACCCCGGGGTCTCTTCCCGGTTGGACATACCCAGAACACCACACCAGGGAGGCGTTGGGGAGGCTTTCTAATCAGATACCCGAGCCACCTCAACTGGCTCCTCTTAATGTGTAGGAGCTGCGGTTCTACTCCGAGCTCCTCCCGAATGGCTGAGCTTCTCACTCTATCTCTAATGGAGAGCCCAGCCATCCTGTGAAGGAAACTCATTTCAGCAGCCTGAATCCGCGATCTTGTTCTTTCGGTCACTACCCAAAGCTCGTGACCATAGCTGAGGGTAGGAACGTAAATCGACTGGCAAATTGAGAGGTTTGCCTTTCGACTCAGCTCCCTCTTCACCACGGCAGACCGGTACAAGCTCCGCTTTACAGCAGAGGCTGCACCGATCCGCCTGTCGATCTAATTCTATTAATATAAAAAAAATTATACGCATGATTTTTATCATTTCTCTATAAACCCTATACCTACCTCCCTAATGAACAAGCCTGTGGCATCGGAGGCAAGGAAAACCTCTTTCCTTGAGAGGAACCAGACTCAAAAGGGAAACCCATCCTCATTTTGGTAACACCAGATAAAAACACTAAGCATGCAGCACTATAGTTTAACATGAAGTGTAGCTAGTTGACTGTAATGGCAACTGTAGTCCTAAATCCTTTTGATAAGGCTAAATATATAAAGCGTATCATTTCGCACCCTGGTATAATGAATGATACGCGCATCATCATCATCAGACTTTATATATTGTATAATTGCAACATACTTTATTACAATAAAAATAAAACAGCAAAATTGCCACATACCATTCAGTGAATCTCCCTCTGTATAAGTGAGTATAAAGAAAATTGCAGAACAGAGAAACAAGAAGTACTGAATTAATAAAGTCATCTATACAGACACAGAGAGACAGCGTTAGCACACTGATACAGATACATACATATATATATATATATATATGTGTGTGTGTGTGTGTGTGTGTGTGTGTGTGTGTGTGGTTAAATTTAATATAACAGGATTATGGGAAATACTTTTAGTCCAAAATGTTTAGAAAATATCCACATGTATATGTATTTTCCCATTCCAAGTCCTCTGAAACCCTAGAGCAGTTTGAACTGAAATCTTGACTACTGAGCAGAAAAAACTAAAAAGTATAAATGTGGCCCAGTGAAATAATATTTTGAAGACAACATTTTGAATTTAGTCATGCTCAATTTAACACTGCAAGGTTAACTTCATTCATTCAGTTCATTCAGTTAATTTAAAACAGTTTGCGTGGCAGTTTTATTTAAAACAGTTTAAAACGATTTAAAACAGTTTTATACGTTTCTTAACAATTATCATCATCATCATTCATTCCTTTTCTGAGCCGCTAAATCCTAATTAGGGTCGCGAGGAGGGTGGTGCCCATCTCAGCCGACTCTGGGCGAGGGCAGAGTACACTCTGGACAGCTCACCAGGCCATCTCAGGGCCTAAACAATTAAGTTAATAATTTGAATTAGAAAAGAACTCCTCTATGGGATCAGTTATGAGATGTATTACAGTGATATATAGCTTTAGATGAATAATATAGAAGAATAATTAAGAAGACTATTACACACTTCACACACTCCATAAAATACATATTAGAAAAGCGTTACACTGTAGATCCGCACTTTTAAAGAGCTTAATACATTTGGGATTAATTTTGGTTAATATAGACATACTTAACTCCCCATCACATCTGAACTCATCTCAACTCATCCCATCTCAGCTCACCTCATGCTATATGAACTCATTCTATCTCAATTCACCCCATCCCGTCTCATCTCTCATCAGTGTGAGCAGTACAGGGATTTTTTTTTTACATATTTTCCAACGTGGGATTCTTCCTGGTACTTTTATTTCATACCACCTCCCCAAACTCTTGATATGCTGACTGTCTACTATAAATTGCCCTTATAGGTGTTACTGCGTCCACGGTTTTCCGGAAATATATCAGAAGATCAGAGACCCACATTTTACTTTCCTATTAATATTTTCCTAAGTATTTAAAATATTTTTGCGTATAATAAAAAAAATTAACAGTTATTATGTAGATTATGCTTAGGCTAATTGGTAAATGATTTTGAAAAATCTTGATCCATTATTCTAACGTTGAGCATATTATTCTTCTTCAAGGTCCTCTCATTACTTAAAATAAATAAATAAAATAGTGCCTAAGATATTTGCAAAAAATTAGTATTCTTGATCAATTTAATCGTGCCTATTTATATATCTTTCCTTAGATAGTCTACTGTATTTTAATGTTTTGGATTTACCATGTTGGGATGAGTGTGACTCGTAACACAAAGTGAATCCGAAACATTAAAACATATAAATGAATAAAATAAACACCATCTAACTTATCCTTGTATGCCTCGTTGACTGTACACTAATTGAGTTTTACATTCATAGGGTAGAGATATGGACATCTCTATTATCATTATAACTGTGATTTGTTCATTTATTTTTAAAATTTGAAGTTTCCTGCAGTAAACCCAGATTTACCCCCTGACTGCAGGATAACGCATTTATACTACAGTGTGCTGAATAACTGACTGATAACTGAATTATTCACACACACACACGCACACACACACACACACACACACACACACACACACACACATGGATATGTGTAGGGTTATGGTTTATGATCTTATTGCTGGGCTGTATGTGTGAAGAAGCTATTATATGATGACTGATAGTCTATAAAGCGTGTGTGTGATTTATTCCCCTGTAGGTTGGAGCAACAGACTGCCAGCGCAAAAGGTTCATTTTAAACCATCAGCCAGAGTCGCTCATTCTCTTGTTATTCAACATTTGCTGCTTCCAACAACCGACTAATAAAATGTCCAAACAAAAACAACCCCAGACATTATGAATCTATATTTATACGGCATTGAACAGCGTTTGTTCCATCCATTTTGTGCAATAACAATGTGGGTCTGAAACAAAATGGCGGTCGTTTCGGCTGCAAGTCACCTGCAACATCATCACCTCCTCCCTTCATTATAATCCTGACTGAAGGTTAAAGTGAGGATGAGCTGATTCCACATAAAACTAGTTTCAAATGGAAGCGAATGAATCGTTATTCATCATCAGCACTTTTCCCTAAAGTCAGTGGTGTGAATACTCTCTCTCTCTCTCTCTCTCTCTCTCTCTCTCTCTCTCTCTCTCTCTCTCTCTGATGAAGCTGGAGAAATACAAGAGCAGCCAAAATGTGGCTCAAAAATCATAAATTCATTATGTTATTTAATAAAATAAATTAATAAAGAAATAAAAACAAGTAGCCTGTAGTCTATTTTCCTAACCTGAATACGTTTGTTTTGTTTTTGCTGTAGGATTAAACATGTTTAGGGAATAATATTTAATATCTTCATACATTATTTAAGTTATGTCTTTTCTAAACTACACGACAAGGCTAGTTACTACCAGATAAACAACATAGTCCACTTCCATATCAATTCTCCAAAGCCAGTTTGTATGAAAAAGCTCTTCTGTAAATTCTCTAAAAATTCGTAGCTTTAAAATGTTTTCTTTTCTTCTCCATATGTGGTGCGAGTCCAGCTGTGTGTTTCAGCATGAATATGGCACATCATGCATATTCTACAGCCCTCACCAAACGGCTGTAATGTCCATCCATCCAACCAGGTTTCGGGCTAAAATAATAAAGGTCACGGAAGCATTTGTTATTTTATTAGCGTGAAACACTGACGCAAATCAATAGGTTTAAGGAAGTCAATCATTTTATAAATGCAGTTATATCCATGTAGTCTTTTCTGCAAATCAAATAAAGCCTATATCAGCCAACTGACATCGATTAAATAAATAGGCTAAACTGATAAAACAAGTATCTCGTTTTTTAATTAATTAAAAACAACCAATATAGTACAAATGTTTACAGTTAAAAGTGTGATGGCACAGTGAGTCACAGAAGAACATACACAGAGTGGCATGAGTTCAATTTATCCATCTTGGCAAATAAGAACAATCTCCAGTGCTGAAGAGAAGCACTGAATATGTGTGTGTGTCTGGGTGGGTGGGTAAGTGAGTGATTGAGAGACGAAATAGTGCAAAGAATCCTGCCAGTGCTAAGCTTAAAGACTAAGTAGCCTATTACTTTAGATAAAAAAAAAAAACAATCAACCCCCAGAAATAATTCATATTATTAAAAAACGGCCAGAATGAAATCTATTTATTATTTAAACTTTTTAAATTGATGATCTAATTTTTATTAAGCATTTTGTTTCTGTTCTGAATTGACTTATTTATTTACTTACTTACCTATCTATTTATCTAGTTATTTATATATTTGTTTATTTATTTAAGGGCTCATTCATTCATTCATTGATCTATTTATTTTTTTTATTTATCTGCCTATTTATTTATTTATTTATTCATTCATTCGTTCATTCTATTATTTATTTATTTATTTGTTTGTTTGTTTGTTTGTTCGTTCGTTCGTTCATCCATCCATTCATTCAGTTATTTATTTGTTTGTTTGTTTGTTTATTTATTTATTTAATTATTTATTTGTGGGCTTTTACATTGATTAGTTTGCTTTACTTGCTTTATTTTTTCAGTCACATTTAGTGATAAAAAAATCTTGTAACCTGCATAAATGCGCTTTGCTTTGGTTGTATTGGAATTTTAAGCAGTAAATGTGGGATTGGAATATGACGTCACACCAGAACCAAAAACACCTAATATTTCTTTTGACCGAAATGGTGTTCACTACGGTAATTAGACCACAGGACAGGTTAGGTCCTAATAAATTCATATAACAACACGGATCCACATGTTTCCGATTGCAACATCTGGTTTTTAATCAGTTTATAACAGGCGATAAGCTATCCTTTCTATAAGAGCTCAATCACAGAGCCGTGCGTGGCGGATGCTCAGCATGATTCAGGTTTATAATACATATTAAACGTGTTACTTAACTAAGTATTTAAGCAAGAATTGATATGGTGAAGTTTTCTGTTGAGAGGTTTATTTTAGATTTATTTAGATAGTGTCCAGAACCAGAAAGCACAGTTGTGTTGAAGACACACAAGTCTCACTTTACTTAACTTTAATTATCCCTAAGTAGTATTAAGCTATATAGGCTATATTTATTTCGCATTTTTATGAGGATCATGAATTACAATTAAAAACCGTTTGCTATTTTTACTGTAATTGTGGTGGTTTAACCCTTATAAAATACTACATATAAAAGTACCCCGTATTTATTTGTTCACCTCAGTATCATCCCTTTTTTTACAAGCTGCAGTTAAAGGAATTCTGAATGTCGGGGTTGCTGGTTGGCACACGTTCACGCCTGTCCTATACACGTGTTTTCCCTGCATCCAGTCCACTCGATCCAACTAAATGACGAATAAAAACCTCTTGCTGAGTTGGGTGTGTTAGATCACGGAAAGCACTAAAATGTGCAGGACAATGAGTCCTCCGGTCCAGGACCCAAGGGTTGGGAACCTGATGGGAAAACAACATATTGCATGAATGAAAGAGGGTAAAGCTGGGAACAGTAGTAACAATGGGTACGGTGGCGAGGAAACAGCAAGCTGATTTAATCTATATTCTTATTTATAGATTGAAATGCTTGTTACAAACAAACAATGGTTTGATTTACCTTTGTAAATAATAATAATAATAATAATGATGATGATGATGATGATGATGATGATGTTCTTCATAATGACAATTTAGGTAAGAAGTACAGTAAAATTGTAAAGATGTAAGCTGTCTTTTACAGCAGTCACTGTTCACTGTGGATCTGGTGTTTAACGACTGTGTGTAAATTGTACGCCAATGAAAATGTAAAAATGTTTAGTTCGTAAGATTAGATTTTTCTGATATAGCTCCAGTAACAGGAAGGTTACCGGGGGTAATATAGGCTACTTTAAATGAAGACATCATACATTATTGCATATAGGAACACAGTACTTTTATGTATATATATAATCCAACGGTTCAGTATCAGGGTTATGTGCACGTGCACAGTTAATTTGGTTATCGGCCTAATTTTGAGTCAGAAAGCTTTTAATCCCAGCTTTCAACTCACAAATCGTACTTTTATTAAAGTTATGATTGGATACAAGTTAAGTTTTATTGTTTTGGTTACTGAGGTGACAAGTCAAATGGACCAATAACTAGAACTCAGGACTAACTTTAATAAGGATGGGTTGGTGTTTTTTCATGACTTAAAGAAAAAAGGACAAAAAATGACCTAAAAATCCCTTTGAATCTGCTTTACGGACCAAATGGCCTAAGAAAAGGACTGTGAGTAGTGTTTATTGCACGAAGCTCATAATTTAACAAAATCATCTTCGGATGCTGATAGGGGGTATAAGATCTGATGCAGGCATATTTACTCTGGATATTTCCCATCAGCTAATTAATTATATTTATCTTACTCATATTTAGTACGACCGTGCAAATCGTATTAGTGACTGTTAAAATATAAAGATGCGTTGGGAGAAAATACTTCATTTACAGTAATACACACTTCCTTGCTTAAAACAAAAAACTGAGAGAAGTCTATTACTACGTGTTTCATATTTGGTGTTAAAATCCGGATACAACACTTTTCCTTAAGCATGTAATCAGTTTTGCATTACCCCTGAGACGCTTTGTTTTCATTCTTTTGGAGAAGACACGTAGCTTATATTTAAGGATTTCAATAAAACAGAATAAAACAGGTGAAACTGCTTTTACTGTCATTCATACTGTGTACCGGATGCAAAATATGCAAATACTGCACGTGTAAGACATGTGCAGAACAGTAAAATGAACAATGAACACAATGAGCAATGCAGACCACAACCTTCACACAGCAGCAGGAGCCAACTGTAAGAAAATGTAATACAAATTGCCATAGATAGACCTGGCCTAGGCCCAGGATAGACTGTGGTGCACCGCGACCTTGAGCACCAGCCAGGATAAAGCGCTTATTGAAGCTGAATGAACGAGTATATGTAAAATATTCTACATGAGACATAAATACAAAAAGAAAAACAATTAAGAGAGCCAAGGATCCCAATTAAATATCATTCTGAACCGCTTAATCCTACTTAGGGTCGCAGGGAGGCTGGCGCCCATCTCAGCCAACTCTGGGCGAATGCAGAGTGCACCCTGGACAGCTCACCAGGACATCGCAGGGCAGAAACACGCTGACAGCTATGCAGCAATGGTTCTTTTACATGCCTCTCATAGACAGTAAGAGACATGGTCGGCATTGATAACCCAGTTAGCTGCACTGGGGGGACAGTAGTTGATAGTGGGACTTTAACCCCCGACCTTGGGATCAGTAATCCAGCACCCTACCACCGGGCCCCACCCACCCCCCCCACCCCCCCACCCCCCACCCCCCCATTAAATATCCGCTCTTATTATTTTTTATGCCAGTATGTATACTTGATTAAGAACTGCTTTTTGTTCTGTTTTATTAATCTTTGTTTCACTCTGTGTAAGTCCATTTAGGAGTTCTGGGTTCTAAGTTCAAATCTTACAATGGACCCTAAAATACTAAGTCACAGCACTAAGTCAGCTACCTTTATTGAAACTCTGTTTTAAATGTTTGAACTGTACAAATAATACAGCACAAACAGCAGCTCATAATCATTGTACTCAAATAAGGCCATGCATTTGCAAACCTGAGGATGGTTAAAGTTAGGTGCACTCTTCTTACGACTTCACAGGAATTAGGAATCGTTTTAGGCCTTTCACACACAGTCATGACAGAAAATGTATTACAAATTCAAATGACAGGGTTTACGAAATCCTTGTGAACCTTCGATAAATATTTGTCTTTGACTCATAAAAGTTAAAAAAATGCTAAAAAGGGCCAGCAACAATTGACCAAAGGGACTGAGGAATTCCCCAGAAGAGATCTATTAACGGACAACACATGATTTATTATGCGTCCGTCGCTCCAAATGCTTCCTTACCATGATCACTGATTCAATCGAAACCTCCCCAACAAAAGAAAAAAGAAAAAAAACACATTAAAAAGTCATGCAATTTAAAAAATGCTAAACTTTCTTCAGCAATCCAACTACATGCCATTTTAAATAAACCCTAAATTAGAAAAAAAACACTACACTGCTTGCGGGTGTTGGCTTCGTCGCAGATGGGTCAAAGATTCCTTGTTTTGAAGGCTATCGAAGCAATCATTAACACTGGAAGGTGTGAGAACAGGTTCAGGGCTGAGAAACAAATGATCTCAGATTACACCCGTAAAATAGTACACTTTCCCATCCCTGATCATTGAGTACACAGTATCCTGCATAACTGAGTGTGTTCCCTGCTAAAATACAACTGATTCAGCCATAATAATAATTCTTATCGAGTTAAAGAGTGTGCTGGGTCCAGAGTCATGTTTGAGAACGTTGACTGGGTGACCTCTACACAGAAAACTTTAATTATACGTTTATTTGGTTAAAGTTAGAGTAAGTACTCCATTAGAGCACATTTGTAGAAGCACTGAGTGTGGAGATCAATTTTTTTTCTAATTTACAAATCCATCTCTAGCTATATGATTTTACTGATGAATGAGCTCATGAATTAATTCACACTGACTATTTTACATGTGATATGACTGGTCATAGGCTCCCTATGGAGAAAAAGAAAGAAAGAAAGAAAGAAAAAAAAATATATATATAGAGAGAGAGAGTTTAAAAATATGACTGTGTGAACATTTAGTGAGTAGTGATTAATTAGGTTCACTGAATCCCCATCGTATCACAGTCCACAAACACAATGTCTCCACCAAAGACACATTTAGGACCTCTGATTCCCATTAGAAAACCATCAAAGGTGTCTCAGGTCACCCGTCAAAATACTGAAAGACTTTTGTGTTAAACAGGACGGAAGAAAAAAATACAATTAATCACCTATTTTAATAATGCCGCTTAAATCAATCTTTTTCACGTTAGTGCGTTGCTGTTCCGAGTGTCAAGACAAACAACAATGGGATCTGTCCTAAATGGCGTTTATTTTTGGCTAGGTATGGTGCAGCAAAACGATTTATCAGCATGCCATGTCGTTTTGGTATGCACAATGCAGAGAAAACTCGGGAGGCTGTGATTTAGTTGAATTGCATACAAAAGAACGACCCCAAACCCCACACATCATTCTAACTAGTGGTAATTGTAGGCTGAGTAACTTAACATAAAAATAATCGTGTCAGAGGGATCCCCAGTGTCCTGCACATTTCGGTGTGTTTCCTGCTCTTACACACCCACTTTCTTGAGCCCAGGAGGAAGAGCTGTTACTGGACTGATGTGCTGAATCATGTGAGAGTGCAGGCTGCTGTAGATAACGCACCTCTTCGCACGGCGTTCAATAGCAGAGGATCCCAGCCCTGGTTCTGGAGGACCCCCTTTCCTGCACATATTTTTTCTCTCTGCCTTGTCACAGAAAGGCTGTTAATCAGCTAGTATGTAAAAAAAAAACCAAAGGTACGTTGGAAACAATGAAAGCACAAACATGTGCAGGGCAAGGGCTTCTCCAGGAACAGGGTTTAGGTATAAACCCTATGAAGGTTTAGTATATTGGGCTCATGCAACCTCACATGGCTGCACTGAAGGTTTTAGGGTTAAATTAACACGTGACTTGTGAAGGCGATGAATTAACTACTGCACCGTTTCACTTCTGAGCTTCTCTGTAAATTAGACAACATTAGAGTCGGATATATGTAAACCCCGGGCTTTTACTGTGAAAACAGAACCCCTGCACGTTCCACTGTTCCACCGTTCATTTTTAACCCCTTTTAACATTCACGGCCACAAAATAACGCGGAACCTGCCTCGGATCAGCTGACCGGGTCACGTGATCACGAGGGTCGCTTTGGCGTCTCGGTACAAAATGGAGTTGTCAGAGTCGGTCACGAAGGGGCTCCAGACCCTCGCCGATCCGGGATATTTGGACTTAAAATCATTCACCGTGTTTACGGAAGCTGCCTTTCGCAGCCTGCTGGTGTTTCCGAGCGGCAGCGTTTCCGGTAACATCCACCAATTCTCTTCTTTGTACTCGTGAACTTGTGTCTGAAAACGGGCGTGAAGTGAAATACGCATTCTCGCCTTCTGTTTGCTAACATCCGTGTTTTCCCGTTAACGTTCCGAGCGACGTGCTTAGAAAGCCGCGCTGCAGTGCCGGGTCGCCGTGAGCCGCCGGGTGAATGTCTCTGTACCGTCTTTTAGCTTAACATGCGAGCGGCTATGCTAGCATGCTAACATGTAGCCTATTCATCCACCACTAGCCTACTATACCCTCCTGAACACACACACACACACACACAGCCAAGAGAGCGAAATGCATAGCATGGGCTGGAGTGCAAAGTTTAGACATTCACTGCAGTATATTCGGAAAAGGTTTATCTATAAAGACTGGGTGGCTTCATTTGTATGCTGTAAGCGTTCCCCAAGTACTGCAGGTTTCCCACCCCAGTCCTGCCTGGAGTACCCCCTTTCCTGCAGATTTTAGTTAGTTTTTCCCCCCCAGTCGAGTCCAAGAAGGGATGTGAATAACCTGATTTGATGAAACAGGTGTGTTAGAGGATTGAAAACACTAAAATGTGCAGGATGTGGTGAAGGTGGGTCAGAAGGAAAAAATAATGTTGTTGGATTGAACTAAACCCTAAGGCTTAAAAGAGCTTGAAATGAACTTCCCAGTGACAAATCACAATCCAGTGAGGATGATTATGGATGTTATGATTTTTGAAAAATGCTAATTAGGGTGAATTTGCATCCATTCACCATCTTAGTCCTTGCAGCACATCAGTGTAAGGTTGGTCAAAAAAGTGACCTGCTGATTGGTCAGTTTCCATCAGATTTTGTATAAATATGGTCAACTAACATATGAACAATCATACCATGATTTGAAAGATTATTCTGCTGATCTTTGATCAAATTGAAAACGAGGCGGCGTGCCACAGGGTGGACGGCTACTCACGCGTTCTCCAAAAGCAAGATTGGGAAGCTGTGGCCTAAGTGTGGTGTAGAGGTCATAACATCTTGATGCACTTGGGTCAACCCTCTTTGTTTCCCTTAGATTACCCAGAACTAAAAAACCTCGACCAAGCTCTCCTGAAACACTGCCACGTTGCAGCAACAACATTTATACTGGAAGGCGTGAAACAGAATGTAGACAAGTCAACTATATGGTAATCTATTAATGTTCTACCTTTTTCTGGGGTTTTTCTGTGTGTAAAGGTGACTGTGTATTAAAGTGTTCTTTGTTCTTACAGCTCGTGCCTTGAAGACCTCCGATTTGACAGCGAGAGAGTGGATGTGTTTTATGGACTCTATCAGGTCATAACCTTCTACAAAGTATATTGTATGCAGAGGGGTTTGTAAATGAACATGTTTATAACATTGCCTTTTATCTTACATTTAGAAAAGCAAAAGTAACCTTGAAGCACTGTTGTCGAGGTAGGTCGCTGTGCTCTGTCTAATGGCTTTTCATGGTCAATTAAGCAAAAAAAGTGTGAAACAGTGGATGCCAAGAACGCAGTCATTCATTTTTAAAATTTGCTTTGTTTAGCATTGATAGATGCCCCCCTCACATAACAGATGTTTCTTGGCGCTTAGATTATTGTATAAAGGTAAGACATCTGGTTTTTAAACACAAATGAACATACAACTTGGAATGAATGACATGTAATAGACTGAATGATGTACATTCCTTTTGTTAGAACAGCCACGTGCACAAAGTCAGTCAGCCCTCATATCTGATTTCTTTCAAGACTGAGGTATGTGTCATCTTCAAAACCTATATTTACCTATTTTTCACTTTAATCCAAAGCAGAATTGTAAACAAAGATCTACACAGTGAAGGATTAAGGATGGTGCTCAGGGATTTGAACTTTAACTTTCTAGTCACAGGTGCAGAGATTGCATGAAATTAATTATTGTTTGTTATTCTCTTTGCTTGGATTGTTTTTTTACAGAATGGTGAGAACAGGGCTTCTTCTCAGCTAAATTTTAGCTGCACGTTGGAGCAGCTTCAGGTATTATCTTAAAATTAAAAATGTTCAGTATTTGAAGAATATGCATTCTTTTAAGCATGTTTAGTGCTTAACACACATTTTCAGACAAATGCTGATTGAGTTTACTGTGAGTGTATTTAAGAAAGGTCTGAAAAAAAAAATTAGGTGATAACTGGATATAAGACTTTGTTCTATTTTACTTGGCTATAACTTGGATTCACATTCCTTTTTGCTTAAATGAAAAGATTTTTGTCTTCATTAGGTCTATAAGTTTTGGTATAATGCATGCAGCTGCAAACCAACCAGAGAATTTTAGGTCAACTATCTATCACCTGATCGTAGAAGTGATCCTGGCAGGACAGTAACTCTGATTCACTTATTCTATATTCTCAGTAATCACTCTATTCTAATCAGGGAAATGGTATAAAATACACTTTAAAATTGTAACTCATAAAATTTCAGGTTTAAAGCAATTTAAATATGTGCTAGAAAGGTAAAAAAATAGTTAACTTAGTATTTAAAATTATCTCAGTTTTAAGGTAATCTCACTGATCCAGACATTTAAACCCTGTGTTGGGGAGGATTTGAAGAGAACCACACATGTAGCACCTTCTTTTTGATGACTTACTTAGACAGGATTTATTCATTGAAGAATAATTAAAATTAACATATAAATATATAATCAAGCCTCAACATTAAAATGAGCTTTTAAAGTAACCTTTTTACTGATATTTAATTCAACTTGCTCTCCATATGAAATACAAATGCATTTAATGTCGATTAAAAAACAAGCCTAAATCATCGATTTTCCGACTCCTTTTGATCCTTAACGCGAAAAAGTAACTGTGCTAGCGCGTGCCCCATACAGAGCGTTTGATGACGTTTTTGTCACGTGCATCTGTTAATCAATTTCATCGACATACAAAAAATTATATTTTTTTTTTATTAAAAAAAAAAAAGTTTTTCAGTCTCATGCGTGCAAACCAAATCATTATGGAAATTAATAACGCAATTTGATTATCTGTAACAATTGAACTACATTTGGCTGCTTTTATCACCCTGCTTCAGCAGTTTATAGTGAAAGACTCTGATTGATAGCATAAGTAAATTAGTAAAATATCTGACCTGTTATTTTGGCTATTTTTCTACAGCTGTCCCTCTAACTCATTATGTTTAAAGTTTTTATTTAGATTGTCATGTTCATATAAATGTGTCCTGTAATATACAGTAAGCAGAATTGAGAGCAAAGAGGGCTTCCTAAATGTAAATGTTTGTCATGTCAGTAAAACAATTTTTGAATTGAATTAAAATGAGCTGCAGCATGTTAAGTCGGTGATGTAATGCAATTATTTTTTTCCTGGAGTAAAAAAAAAAAAAGTGTATGCAATTGCTTTGGAGAAATGATTGTGTATGAGTAGGTTATTAACACTGGTCCTTTTAAAAAAAAAAAAAAAAAAACATTTTTAGGATTTGGTGGGGAAGATGAAGGATGCAGCGAAGAGTGTGGAGAGAGCCACCCAGCTATGACGCTCTGAGTTCATATTGTACTGATCTGCATTGTAATATGGAGCATAATGTCAGCCTGGACCTGCGCAAATCATGTGATATGGGTTGTTTTGTACCTTTCAGTGTTCACAATAAAATAACGGTTAAAGCGGTTGTTTGTATATTATTGCCAAGTGAACATTACGGCCATTGCTTATTAATCGGAACTTAACTTTTTGATTGTGCAGTCGTTAATTAAAGAAGCATTTTAAAGGCTACAAGCATGCATGTTAAAGGTTACTATTAGGCTTGCAAGTCTGTAAAAGCAACCAATGCATCAGGTACACACTTTTCCCTTCAGATCAGTTCATCAGTAAAGAAGACGAGATAATGCTCAGAATTTCTTACTGTACTTTCTGAAAGCGCTCTTTATAGCACATGGGGAATCTTGTACAATCTGTTCATCCTGTTCCGTCAACATTCAGACATGAAGGCCGAGTTTCCCCTCTAACCAAAATCAAACAGGACAAGCTACAGCCTATACATATACTAAACAGGCTACAGGTTAAAAATAAAAAATAAAGGCAGGCTACCCATATGTGGACTTAATCGGGTGAATTACATAATTTAAAATTCCCACTCTCTCAAACTTTAAATTCACATCTTGCAGACGCCGTGATCCAGAGCGATGCATAAGAGCTTTGGAGTCACTGTTAGTGAGTTAATTGTTCCCTGAGTGATGTTTCGAGTACCCCTGGTTATTCCAGTCTGAGCTGCTTTAATGTTTGCACACACGCATTATACCATACCATCCTGTTAAATCTGCACTGATACTAATAATGTCCACTATTCTGCAATTGCTGCTGGTTTCTCTACATCTGTAACCCACAACTGCAATTCACGTCGTATACACGCCTCTGATATTAATGCACCTCTGATCCAGTACTAATGCTCATGTCTTGCAGGGCTCATGTACTTTATTATTCAATTAATAGTTTATTGTTGGCTGTTGAACTGTGCAAGGATCGGTTGGCATTAAAATATTTGACGGCGTTAAAGGACTCTTAAATTATCCTGAAAGTGTAGTCCATATAATGTACATGAAAAGGTCCGTCGGGCCACACGGACAGTCTCCATCCTGTGCTTATCTGCATTTTAATCGGAAAAAAAACGCAGTGAGCACTGGAGTGTTTATTTGCCGACACGTGCATTTAGCTGCTGACGGATGGCTTCATCGGTGTTTCTTCTAGGCCTCGAAAACGATCCATACAAATGTGCAACTTAAATTATTCGCATGTGTTTTTTTTTTATCCACCCCAGTCTCCATGAATACACACACACACACACACACACACACACAGTGCAACGTACATGTTAAACGTTTGACACAATGGTTTACTAGGTGAAATTATTCTGCACAGCGCAAACGTCGACAGCTGATACACGCGAGAATCACCTGCATTGTTTTCCCCGAGTATTTTCTAAAGCACGCTGAATTTCAGTTCTTATTTATCCTAAGCGAGGACGCACCGACCCGTAGCTCTAATTCCCAGGCCGCCCTTAAGCAGAGGAGTCACGTGACCGCGCGGGGCGGTCGAACCGCAAGCCATTTTGGGGGACGGTGTCAGTTTCCAGCGAGCCATCAGCGCAGCGGTGTTACAAAGACGCGATTCGGGGATCCTAGCCGAGAGAAAGGACGTTTTTCCGCACTCATGTGGATTTAAATGTAAGAAATCGTCATTATTTACCCGGAGAGACCCGGAAGGAACGTTTTTCCCGCTACTAAAATGCGCTGTAGCAACGAGTCTGATTGCAATTGACAGCGTCTGCAGCTCTTTTTCAAAATGGCCGCTTGGCTCGCGCTCGCTTTCTGCTGATCGACTCGCAACTTTTCATTGTCTAAACTCCACTCTTGAGGATTCGCCCCGGTGTCTGCCAGGTACGTGTCCTCTGGGATCTTTTCTTACCAATGTCTTCTTCTCACGCGGTGTATTTTGCCGGGGTGTGCGGGGTTTTGTGAGCTTAACATGGATCCGCGTTTTGCTGGATGCAGCCGCTGACAGACAGAAGGGCTCGAGCTCACACAGCCAACTCCGCGTCAACGCACGCGCTTCGGTTTTTAGTTCTTCTCCGACAGACCTGCGTATGTTTTCGGCTTTATTTGGTTGTTTTGTCTGGAGAGGCGTGTGTCGTGGCGTTTTGGTGTGTTGCCGGTGGTTTGTGCTCGAGTTTGGGGCTCCGGTTCGGAGTGAAACGAAGCCGCTGTCTCGTGCTCGCCAGCGTGTCGAGTGAAATATTCACGCCACACTGTGATCTAAAGGATATTTCACTTACTGTCTGATGGTGCAATTCCTCAATTTTATAGGTATACAATCTTCAACAAGTTGAGAACTCGGAGTGACCGGGCTGGTGTGAAAAATGTTCGACTTTGTTAGTCTTTACAACTTAAATTCGTCTGGTCGGCTAATTGGCGGTGGCGAGTCGGGCGAGCTTTCTGCGGATCATAACAAGCTCATCATGTTGGAAATCCGTGGTGGGATTAAATTGGAAAATATCAGGCTAATGATCCATTCGCATGTAGGTGTGAGGGGTACGTGTTAAAATTAATTTAATCAACTTTTGTCACGTGCGTCCAGGTGTGCGTGTGTTTACTCAGTTGAACAGATGTTTGGTTGGACATTACATATAAAACGCTGAACATCGCCTGCTTTACCATTACATCAACTCACTGTGGTTGAAATGTAGCATGCTGAACAGTACTGATGTACCATGTAAGAGAGTTCTGGTGTTTTCCCGTGCATGTCTATACCCCCTCTCTCTCTTGTGTGATGTTTTACGTGCGCACAGCTTTCTTTGGTTCCGAATTATTTCGCCTGCGTCCCCTGGTTGGTTAATCTGGCCTAATTTATTATTAATTTATATAAAGCATACCCATGTAATGATGGCGTAGTACATTTGTCCTTAACCCTTGGGGTCAAAAAAAAGTCATGGTGCAACGTTCACGCACCAAAGTGGAAAAAATGTCCGTGGGTGAAGACGCGTGCAGTTTTTCTGTGGTCACATTTGAGTGTGTGGCGACGCTGACTACATCCACAAATACACGCATCTTGTTTGTGCAAGGAGCATGTGATGAATACTCATCTCTGTATAAGACGTTTCCCCGGTCATCAGAAATGCAGCTTACTGCCTGTGCAGTGCGAGCGGGAAATGCTTGATGCGTACTGCACCACGTCGGTCACATGACCCCGAGATGCACGGCCAAATCGTTTATTTACGTTTAATGTCGGTTATCGCGTGAGATCCATACTCTTGTTTGGACCTGCATCTAGAGTACAAGCAGGAATCAATAAGGTGAACTTTGTGTAACCCATCATGTCTGAGCTGAGAACTGGCTCTTTGAAATGCTGGTTACATTTGGTCATTTTTTTTACTAATTAATGCGCAGGCCTGCCGTGCATAGCATATTGTCCATGGATGCTCAGGACAAACCATTTAAAAAGGGTCACAAGGTAACACTCACCCACAGACAACCCGCGAAATGTAAATGCATAAAATAAAATAAAATCGAACTGTTATAATTCCTTATTCAGTGCTTTGGGGACTTTATCATACACCTTCCTGAGATAATCACTCCTGGCTTCTTTCCTCTTATTGGCTTCCTTTTCGTGCGCCTGATTTATGTGACATGTTGGCAAACTTGTTTGAATAAATTATAACCCGTTCAGTGAGTGTGCAGCTCTTAACACAAAATACGTAAACCAAAACCATAAAAAAAGAGCGACAAGCTTTTACTTTCCATCATGAGTTGCGTACGACAGGCCTACGTCAGAGAGACGTTTTTTTCCCACCCTGGGCTCCGGTACGGCTTCCCTGGTTGTTCTCCCGTGATGTAGGCCTAACTAAACGCAATTTTCAATAGCGATTAGTGCATATTGTCACCCGACCGCTTATTGGGTGTCATATTTCTGCAGAGCTTCCTACTTGGTTTACACAGACACTTTAGAGCATGTACTGTGGTAATTATGGTGCAGTGGGGCCACACTGCTTCACATGCAGCTGCAGGTCAGGTCTGTAATCAGTGGAGTTACTCAGTGATCGCTGATTTACACACTGGATTCATCCAGTGTTCATTTCCTCACCTGAAGCATAGCTGGCTGTATGGATTTGTGTGTATGAACAGCACACGGATAGTAGCCTATATAACTGAATGGTTCCCAGGTAACATTTTAATCAGGTGACGTGACAAATGACTGTGACTCACTGCTCCTTTCAGGTATGAATTCCGGCCGGTTCTTAAAAGGACGTTGAATGGTTTGATTTGGTAATTATGCAATCTCTCCCCCTCTCCCTCTCTTTCTCTCTCTCTCTCACACAATATGGCCAGAGATATGAGTTTGAAAGACTAACGCGAACCTTTGGACTCGAGTGTCAAGTCTGTTCTGGGGGGCAAATCGTTGTGCATTTGCAGGGTTCTGGGAAAACCTTAACTCGTCCATCAGACTCCTTTAAATCAGACAGAGATCTCTAACAATTCAAGGTGAAATAGAAAGTTTAGTGGCTTCTTCAGGTTGTTTATGCAGCTTGTAACTTGAGTGTGCAGAACCATGCGCGATGTCTCCACTCCATTTTTTCCCCCCATTTATTCTTCGTGAATATTTTAACCACAAACTGAAAGGGACTCTCTTAGGGTGGTGTATAATTAAGAGCAAGCCTGAGGGAGGTACTGCATGTTGCTAACATATTCATGAGTAAGGTGAGGAATGCACAGCAGCAGTTACAGCAATACTTAATCACATAATTATTATTTAAATATTACTGCAATCACTTCATGTTGGAACTCTGAAATGTTGCGTTCTGAGAAATTGTGCAGTTTTTCTTGGCTGGAATATATATAGCCATAGCCTAATGTAGGAGTAAGGCTTTTCTCTTTTATACACACATCAGGAGAATGTTGGGCTATTAGAGAATCAAATAAAGCACCAAGCTCGGAAACGGGTTTATTAGTTTAGATTCATTCCTCATAACCTACATTCTCCTGGAACCTTATTATAAAAACAAAAAGCTGAAATAGTTAAATGTGTGCTGTTCCTCGTGAGTAGTGCCGTGTAGGCGACATGGTTTAGAGGTGCAGATATAAAGCATCTTTAAACCTGTAATGACTCCGGTGTAGAGCCACTGCCCCTGACTTTGAGGGGGAGGTGTGGCTGAATATGTTGCAATAAAATTACAGGAATAAATAAACAATGCGTTCTTCATGTTACGTTTAAATAGACGCACGTGTGACGGGTTGAGTTGGATAGCGCGTGCGCACGTTTCACACGTTTTAATCCACTGCCCTTAATTTGGTGCCACGTGGCCGAGAGCGGAGTTGCTATAGAAACAAGAAGCGTTACCGCGCACTCGTGCCACGCGCACAAATTCAGATTATTCTTATTAAGTAGAGGTGTTAAAAAAAAAAAAAAAAACAGAGACAGTTTGCATGCAGTTGAAATCCCCGGGATCGCTTTAAATAGAGCAACGCTGGATTTTATTGCGTTTAGGAGAATAAATGCCCTAGCGATGATGAACAGTGTATGAATAGGGGTCTGTTTTTTTTTTTTTCTTTTGAAATGAATAGTTTTCTTGCACATCCGAAACCTTCCAACATCCTCCTTGGAATATAATGCATGTTTGTTGGCTGTAATGCAAGTCGCAATGTTTACATGCTTGCTCTTTTCTCTTTAGGATCTTAACCTTCCATGACGATGCATCGCACAACAAGGATCAAGATCACCGAGCTAAATCCACATTTGATGTGTGTATTATGTGGTGGATATTTCATAGATGCAACCACAATCATAGAGTGCTTGCATTCATGTAAGTGTCAAGTTAATTCTAGTCACTGGGATTTTAATTGATGCTTCAGCTGGATACTTTCCTAACCAACCATATCTCTCTGATCTCTGTAGTTTGTAAAATGTGCATTGTCCGCTACCTGGCGACCAGCAAATACTGTCCCATATGTGATGTCCAGGTTCACAAAACAAAGCCTCTTCTCAATATTAGGTAAAGCTTTTCTTTCTGTATAATGTCTTACAAGTGATTTAAAAAAAAAAAAAATATCTACTTATTGACTTTAGGCATGTTGTTACTAACATTTATGTAAATAACAGTGGTCATGATTATGATAATGTCCCTCTTGCAGGACAGTTGCTGTGTACTTATGTAAAGAATGGTTTCCTCTAAGCCTGTCCCTTTTTTTGTCTCAGGTCTGACAAAACTCTGCAGGACATTGTGTATAAGTTGGTCCCTGGTCTTTTCAAAAGTAAGTAATGCCCAAGACTGGTGCAAATAGCCATAAAAGACAGAATAATGTTGAATAGTTATCAGAATACAATAGGCACACTGTGGGGTTAATTTTTAATGTTCCGATGTGAACCTTTTCTTAATGTTTACTGTTTGATATGCTCTTTAAGAATCGCAATCACAGGAACACTTTTTCTGAAAGTGTAAGACAGTGCTTTCGGATTTAACCAGAAAGCAGAGGGCCCTATGCTACGTTATGAACGAGACAGTTTTTGTCTTGTTAATGCAGACACTAAATGCTGCCTTTCTGTGAGCAGAAGAATTTTGCATGTTCATCTTATCAATATTAGGCTGGTTAAATATAGCTTTTATCACCATGTACCTAGTTTTATAACTGTATGAAAAAAGAAAAATGTTAAAAATGCATGGTATCACCACGTCTGTAAATGAATCACTGCTGTTATTCTGTTTTCTCATGAATCAATTGCTCTTATTTGCAGATGAAATGAAACGAAGAAGAGATTTCTATGCTGAACACCCATCAGTAGATGGTAAAATCTTTTAACTCACCTTTTAATTAAAAATATCATGTGACAGTGTTAAACATCTCAGGACAAATATCCTTGTTCATTAGAATTTCTTGAGCCTTGGACACACGGTTGAATTTCTAATATTAATTACTGCTTTTTAAATTAATAGTATGTTTATTTTGTCTTTTCTTTTTAAGCTGCAAATGGTTCTAATGAAGATCGTGGTGAAGTTGCTGATGAGGATAAGAGAATCATCACAGATGATGAGATTATCAGTCTGTCAATCGAGTTCTTTGACCCAAAGTATGAAATTTGAAGTTATAAAAATAAAACTTAAATAAAAATAAAACTTTTCCGAAGACATGTATGAAAAAAGTGCCTATGCAATAAGTTAAACCTGTTCAACTTTTCAGGGCCAAACAGCAAGTTAGTGAGGGGGAGAAACAGACTAAGGATGAGGTAAAGTGACTAAATGATTAATATACACTCCTGATGTCCACGTATCATGATTACTTTTGCAAATGAAATAAACTTTCTAATAGTAGTCATGTGATTTTCATTTGTCATGTCTATCTTTCAAGGTAAACAACAAAAGGTACTTGCAGTGTCCTGCTGCCATGACTGTAATGCATTTGAGGAAATTTTTGAGAAGTAAGATGGACATACCCTGTACCTTTCAGGTAATCTGCTCTTCACTTTTTATTGAAGAAAATATAAATATATATATAAAAAATAACAAATGCAGTTCAGAATGAAATATTCCTTAGATCAGTGTCATCATTTATAGTAATTTAATGATGAAATCTCTCCCTAACATGGAAATGCAATAAATTTTTCCATAGATTGAAGTAATGTACGAGGATGAGCCTCTAAAGGATTACTACACATTAATGGACATTGCTTACATTTACACATGGAGAAGGGTAAGCAGCCTTAATAAAGAAATTTCTACCAAATTTATTTAGATTCATAATTAGCAATTGAGTATTCCTGCACGATTATGTTCCAAATGATTTTTAATGATTGCAATGCTATTGACGTTAATTCTGCTTGTGAAGTGCCATAGCTCAGAGAGCTCTCCTTTGTTCTCCTGTCAGAATGGGCCGCTACCCTTGAAATATCGAGTACGTCCCAACTGCAAAAAGATGAAGATCACACACACACAGGACGGCTTGAGCAGCGCCAACCGCTCAGAAAGTGACTCTGCGAGTGACCAGGCCAACAGCCCAGCTGGAGCGCCGTCTACGTCCTCACCACTACCGAGTCCAAGCACACCCGTCCAGTCCACTCATCCTCATTTCCCCCATATTACCAACCCAGTCAACGGCTCCTCTGTGGGAAACACCAATCAGCAGTTTCCCTTTGGCAACAAAATGCGAAAATCTTCTCTGAATGGATCCTCCACTTCTTCAGGGTGATGGAGTTAAACCTGCCTAAGCCAACTCCAGATTTTCCAGCTGTTTTCCATGCCAATGTCATGTCAATGTAGCCATTTTACTGTCATTATACTATTACACATGTAACTTTTAACATAGTGGAAGTGGCACATTTCATCCAGTTGCTGGAGTAAATTTGGGAACGATAGCCTCATTGTGGCTCTAAGCTATGGGAGTTGCTGAACATCCAGGACAGTTCACATAACAGACTGAATCTACTTTTCTATATGCATTTTTACTTACTCCCCCACAAAAAAACAAAACAAATCCAGAGGTGTTGCTTGTATTTTAAGCGTGTACTTTCTTTTAAGCAAATGATAAAAGGCTTTAGTTTGCCTTTCTTACCTAGTTAGGCCTACTAAACATTCCTGCTATATATAGCTGGCATTGACATTGTATCAAAGAAAATATATATTCGATTCTGTTTAAACGGATTAGAGAAATTATAAGTTGTAGTTGTTGTGCGTATATAATTTTTACAGTAATGTAAAATATAAAGCACCATGGGACTATTCCCCTAAAACATCAAGGTTATAACCTAGGCCTGTGTAGAGAGGTTCAGTTCAGTGTTCATTTGTCTTATTGTTTGGTTGTATGAATAACTATTGTATTGTGACTGTTGCACAGTATAAAAAAATAAACATTTTACACTTTTGCTGCCTCTATTTAGTGTATGTTCTGCCATTGTTTTATGGACCTAAAAAAAAAAAGAGTAATCCTGTTCTAATCAAGCTACTATGTGTGGAGTTGGGGGGGGTAGTTGGGACTGTCCATCCATCCATTTGCAAATAGATGTTTTTTGGATAGGGTGGTTTCAGATGTGTGTGTGTGTGTGTGGGATTCAGTGCAGTATATTGTTGAGGTGCCAAGGTTATGAGAATGAAGCATGTGTGATTTATGCACCCAAATGAGAGGTAGAACAACTGGTTTACAAAATGCAAACAAATTATCCATTTCTTTAAAGCCATACTTTAAATTGCTGGAGCTGATTAACAGGAATGATTTCTCCAACAATGCAGAATTCCCATATCTATGCAATCCTCTCCCTGTGCACATGTCCTGCTCTGTATATTGTGTATCCTGTAGTGTAAATCTGTATACCTGTTTTATGTCAGACCGACACACTGTCAGAATGACACACTGAGTTATGTCGGAGGCTGCATGCAGCACAAATTCCAAATAGTAGGAAAAATGAATAAAGCCTATCTACAACATGAAGCCAGGTTTAAATGCTATGAACTTGGTGTCTCTGCTGTTATATGCAGCTCTCCGGCGAAACTATTCGTGTGTAGAGCTGCAGATTTTACACCACCTGCAATCCATTGTAAAGTTAATGTGAAACAGTCAGGAAGATGAACACCTTAAATGGAAAGAATGACATTAAGGCCAGAATTTCCTACAAATTATATTTCGATTTTTAAGCAGCAGTGAACTAAATAGAAATGCATTATAGACTACTAAACATGAGCCTGGAGTGAACATCGCCTTTGATTGCCTCGTAAGAATTTATTATCTATCACCAAGCTGTCGTCTTGTAGGTTTTAAGTGCTGTAATTTCACCGGCGGTAATATTTAATCCGTTATAAAATACACCGCTGATTATTTGCTAGTGTCTGACTGAAATATAAACAGTTCATTCATCTTTGTCCTCTATTCAGAGATCTCTCTAAGTAACACATAGCAGACAAATAATAACAATCTGCTGGAGTTTCAGCAGTTGCTTGCCAGGAGATCATTTTAACCACGCATGAGGAAATAGAGCCTAAGAAATAAATTCATGATCTAATCACCACGTGATCTGCTGATGACATCAGCTGTAATTTAATAATAGTAAATGGCAATGGCACAGTCTCCTTTCATCCGGTCTAACATATTAACCACATAGCCATTTCGGCCTACCTTTATATGCTTTTAAACAGTTCCTATGAAAATTATTGCAGTTGAATTCTAAAAATAAATAAATAAATAAATAAATCAAGAAAAAGCAATTTTGTATTAATCCGAGTGGTGGACTATTTTAAAATAGAAAGAGAAATGATTATTATGAGCGGATATTCTTCTTTATGCAATGGCAGTTGCAATCTGTAAAATGTGCTTAAACAAATGAATGGATGCGTTCATTTGAGTTTTGGGAAGATTACACAGCCAGCAGTGATTGCTCTATTTACCTTTAATTATCATCATTATGGCGCAAGAAGAAAAAAAAATCACCTTTGTTTATGTGCTGTAATCTACCCATCCACAAATAATCAAATATTACAGAAAACATTTAACCCATACTCTAATCTTCACATCATGGTCTTAATAACCCTGTCAGTAATAGCATAGCAGGGGACAGTTATTTCATGGGTTCATTATTAAGTGGCTGCTGCAGAGCAGAATGAACGCCTTTCTTCATGAGGGCTGTTTTAGTGATATTCGCATGGACGTGTTGTTGTTGGTTTTTTTTAGTTTCCGGCGAGCACGAGACGAACTGCTTCACATTTTTAAGACGTTCTACTTTTAGATGATTTAGACAACGTTAAAAAAATGAAGTAAAAGACAAACAAGTAAAATAATAGCAGTATTTGTAGTAGTATTAGTAGTTATTGCCATAATAATAATAAAAATAATAATAATAAAAAAAAATAATAAAAATAATAATAACAGCTCTGTGATGGCCTGGCGAGCTGTTCAGGGTGTACTCCGACCCCGTCCTCGCCCAGTGTGGGCTGAGATGGGCGCCAACCTCCCCGCGACCCTAATTAGGATTATGCGGCTTATCAAATGAATGAATGAATTAATTAATGAATAATAATAGCAGTAATGCAATTGTTGCAGAATAGAAAGCCTTGTCATCTGTTACAGTAGCCTACACGCAGCCTACAACACAAGGGCACCTGATAGAGGATCTCATTCGAGAGAAAAGCCTTCAGATCGGCGAGGAAAAAGAAAAAGGAAATGAGCTGGAGCATGTTTAGAAGTCGCGTAATTCCCTAAATCACATATGGCTCCTCGCTGTCCAGGGTGTACCAGGGTGGACCAGGGTCTACCCCGCCTTCGCCCATGCAGTGTGGGCTGAGATTAACTCCAGCCTCCCCGGAACCCTAGCAGGATCAGCCGGTTAGGCAAATGAATGAAAAGTATGGCTCCTCAAATGGTCTTTCATTAGAAGTCCTTTTCATTTATTTACACACCTGAGCAGGAACTAGGTCTTAAACCATTAGCTCATTCAAAACTCGAAACTGCGTTTACTCGAAACTTTCTAACAGTACAGACACTATTACACTGCTGAAATAAGACATGCAGCAGTTCGTAATAAACCATTGCTTTTGCATATTTAAGAGGAAATGCTTATGTGTCTTGGAGCTAGAACAAAAAAAAAAAGCCAAGCTGAACATTTTGGTGGAAGTAACAGATGAATCATTATAAAGAAGTTATAGACAAGATCAACCGCACAGACGTTCATGTCTCGAGACCTGGTACTAAATAATTATAGGGACAAAATTAATTAAGACCTCCTCGAATTTCTACCTACAGATGAGACTGTATCTCTGATTGGTAGCCAAAAAAAGTGTTTTAATTAAATATTTTATTTCTAAAAACAAATCCTAAATGTAACAACACAGAACAAAGTTGTGCATTATAACAGGAAAACCAGAAAACAATAAGTGACATGAAAGGCAGATGAATACAGGACAGTACACCAATATCATAAAGGGTCTTATAGATTAATAACGTTATAAAAGTCGACCTGAACAGAATCCTATTATTATTCATTCATTCATCATTAATTTTCTGAGCCGTTTAATCCCACTTTATGATTTAGGGTCGCGAGGAGGCTGAGGCCTATCTCAGCCGACTGTGGGCGAGGGCAGAGTACACCCTGGACAGCTCTCCAGGCCATCGCAGGGCTCATATTATTATTATTATTATGGGATTGATTTTAATTAAGTTATATTTCACTCTTGAAGTTCAGATATGTTTAAGTAAAAAAACAGAGCAGTAGCAGTATTAATTAGAATTTAAATTTATTCTCACCAAAAGAAAGTAAACTAAAGCTATAGTATTATTTTTGTTTTGTCACGTGGTTGTTAGAATTACTTTCTGTCTCTCATGATATTAAGTTGTAGCCTATTCTGTTTCTTATACCGAAAGCTTAGAGAGCTTATCTGTAATTAGATGTTTTAAACGATTACAGTGCTGAGAACCAGTGACTCTTATACACTGTTATGTAAACAGTAAACTGAATGTGGGCGGAAGGAACAAAATAAATTAAAATATAAGGAATCCACTAGACTACAGCGTCATGATGAGATTTTAAACTAATGTCTCATATAGGAGAAGTCTAATGATCTAAATTATCCCAGGGGCCCCACAATAAACTGGGTTTAAAACGAGAAAAGGCTCTCAATAAGGGTGTCTCTGTGTTTTATTTTTTTAAATAACATATTCATTATAGCATTGAAAAATTACACATTTCAACCAGCTTCATGGCTTCTTACACACCACACAGCCCAACTACACTGGAATTACCTGCGAGTTCAGATCATCGTATTTTCAGGACTTATATTTTTAAATCCTGTTTTCAAATGAAGACTCAAACAGTGCATGATTAACCACCAAACCCAAACCTCTGCTCTAAAGGGTGATAGTCAGACTTCACGTGATTGTCCATGCGCATGCGCACACATTTTGCCCAGGTCATAAAGGTCATATATTTAATTTCCAGTCTGTTCTGATTTACAGTGCTTACTGAATAACTTATTGTGACCGTATACACAAGTTTAAAGCAGAAAGAGGAGATAAATCTATTAATGAAATTAGGTGATGACAATATTGCCTGCTAATTTAATTTAAAGACAGCATTAATAATAATGTTTTATTATTTATATTTTCTGATGTAAAATAGCTTTAAGATTACATTTAGAGCAGACATTCGTATCCAGAGCGACTAGCAATTATCATTTTTAAACAACTGAGCAATTTAAAGGTTAAGGGCCTTGCTCAAGGGCCCAACAGTGGTGACTGAACCGCTGACCTTCAGATCACTAACCCATCGCCTTAAACACTAAGCCACCACTGCGGTAAGACAATTTTTAATGCATCCTCTTCCTTGAGTGTGATATTTTTTAAAGAACCAGCATAAAATTAAATAAAAATAAAAAAAATCAGAAGAACAACAAGCTTGTATTAAATTTATATATAAGCACATTAGTTGCCTATTGATTAGCTGACATACATCAAACACATATTTTGCAAAATGACAGAGATTGGAGATTCAGCTCTCCTGCAGTGGTTGCCTTCCTCATCTATCATCTGCCCCATTAGCAGGCCAATCAAATGCAGATTAGGCTGCAACTCAACTTAGTCTCTTTGAAAAAATCAAGTTTAATAATTCCCTACCCTACCCTATATTTTCTTTGTCTTTCATCATTATGGCTATATTTAAGTAAAGGATTGTATACACTTTGCTTGCCCATCTTTTGATCAATTCAAGTTTTGTCTATACCAGCTGCCCTTTGCCAAAACACAGTCCATGCTGCTCAAACTGATGGACCATTTCACTGCCAGCTGGTAAGTGCGAATAAAAAAGGAAATTGAAATTCTGAATTGCAGCAGCTAATGCCATATTACATGCAATTTATTTTCTAGAACATTACAGCATGGCAAGTATTAAATCTCAAAAATGTATTTCTGACTAATAAGGAAGTTGGAAAATGACTGACTAGTTGGCAAAGATGGGCTACCAGCTTGCAGCTCAGCTGTGTTGGCAGCTGAAGAAGTCTGACTTTTTTTTTTTTAATCCCAGGTTTTCTGTTTCTCTGTATGAGGGACTGAAATCTATAATACTTATAGATACTTATTTTCTCTTCCTACTTTAACTCTATAAAGAACCCAAATACTCAAATTGAGCTTCTCTCCTTATTCACTTCCCACTGGGTTTTGCATGTATATAAAGAGTCAAGTGTGACAGTCAAAATCTCCCGGAGAACTGTGGCTGGTCCTTCCAGATGCTCAGTAAAGCGTACCCACTCATTACCATATAAAATTGCATACAGTGTACCTGAAACTTTTGTTAAAGCTTTAGAGCAAATGATCAACAAAAAATTTTGACCTTGCTTTATTCATTACTGTTTACTGTGCTTTATAGGTTTTTCCCCCCCACTTAATTATAGATAAATATAGTCTCAGGGACACTCTGTGCTCTTTTACAAAGTAATCAGCGGGTGTGCATTACTGAGCATCAGAATGTGTTTATATATATATATATATATATACCCCACAACCTTTGGTCTCTCTGCATTTGCTGTATTGCTTGATAATATAAATGTATACAAAATATGGTAAATAAGTAGACAAATAATAAAGAAGTAACTAAGCCTCTGTGCAATCCCAGTGGCCATATAAATAGTGCAATCCCAAAGTCAGTGGGTAAAAACGTCTGTTTCCAATTTGATTAAAATGGTTTCCAATAAAATGAAACCACAAATGTGTCTCAATTTAGTTGTACCTTTTCACTGCCAAGATTTTGTTCTCATTACTTTAAGATAAACAAACATTAATCTTCTTATTTTTTTGCCTTTTTTATTCTACATGAGACTCCTGTTACACTGAGGCAAGTTTGGTTATTTGAATTTTGTTGAATGTTGGCAAGTCAACCTATATATATTTTTAAAGTGAACTGAAAAAAAATCAGTGCAAGATAGATCAGTGCATTGACTTCAGCTGAAGTATGAATGCTGGCAGGACAATATTTTATTTCAGAAACCAGGCCATGTTATTGTACTTCCATGGGCCACTTTTACATTTAATTCATCATGCTGTGATATCAGTAAAGGCTAAAGGAGGATAAGCTGATCCACTAGTTAACCCTCATGTTTTCCCCTCTTACTTTATGTGTAGAAGTTCACCTTCATGCACCCTTACAGAACACAATTAGATTTAGTATATCAGAATTTGATGTTTGTATAGGCCAAAAAGGAACAGGTTGTCTTTCTCTCTGGTGTGTTCCTGCCACTGTTTTTCTTGTTTCAATCTTTCTCTCTCTCTCTCTCTCTCTCTCTCTCTCTCTCTCTCTCTCTCTCTCTCTCTCTCT
>JAOUQZ010000025.1:7424374-7438696 GCA_028564935.1 Neosilurus hyrtlii
TCTATCTATCTATCTATTTATCTATCTATCTATCTATCTATCTATCTATCTATCTATCTATCTATCTATCTATCTATATTAATGTATATGCAATTAAATGATTAAATTACCAACAATACTAAGACACTCTTAATAAATGCATATACAAGTGCACAGTAAAAGTGCTTTAGTGAAAACGTGCCTGATAAGGTATCACTGTTGTAGGGTTCTCCTTATAAGTGTTACCCGAAAGAGACCATCTAGATTCTAGAACCTTTATGAATTCGACATTTTTGAGTAGCGTCCAGGTTGGTTTAGTGGCCACGAAGATCGCTCTCTGTCGCCCCCTGCTGTTAGAACTGAGAATAAACGACCAGGGTATTGAAGAGCTGCTTTGACATAAGGCATCCAGTTTCTTTGTTACAGTTTAGATTTCTGGCCTTGGTCAAGTTACACCGTCTATTCAATGCTGTGGCTTTTATTATTTCAATTTAAGAGCTTTTGTTCAGGTAAGACACCAATAATAAAAATGTAAATGATCAAAGTAAGAATAAGGATTTTTTTTAAGTGGTGTTTTCTAGTATTCTGTATAATTCAGATGCTTTTAAAAAGAAAAGGATGGCTGGCTTTTCTGTTTTTATGTAATTGAGCACTGAAGTCATCCTGGACATATTCTGAGGATTAAAGGAGAAAAAAAATAATATTTTAGTTGTTTAATCATTATTGCTGTTTGGTATGAATGGCAAATATTTGCTTTTTAATTTCACATAAATGAGCTATCACCCTTTACGATATGTAACGTTTTGTGTTCTTAAATACCCCTTCAGTTTAAATTGATATTCACTCTAGGAAAAAACAAAAACATTTCTTTTACTGTCAAGGAGGACTCCCAATTCATATGAGGTTCATTCAACTGAAGACGAATGAATGTCTCTTGGCCAGTGAAAAAACTTTGAAGGTGCTTATAGAATGAGAAACAGATCTGAAGTTGTAAAGGAAACTAAATATATTCATATTTGTGGAAAAACATGTGACTGAAAAGATTCAGTTTATTCACACTTTTAATTATAGGGTGTTTTTTGCTTGTTTTATTTATACACTACTGCTTAAAACACCCCCATTTTTAAAATATTATTAAAATTTTAGTAGTCCAAGTACAGTAAATGACCTGAAAATGAACAAAATCAATAAGTGTCACAACTACCTTAGAAAAAAAAAACAAGGAGTGCAGCACAGTCTCCCAGACTTAAATCCCATCAAGCTGGTTTAGGACAAATTGGACAGAAGCTGTAGGCCATTGATTTGCCATCAGTGTATTTCTGCTCTGCGATGGCCTGGAGAGCTGTCCAGTGTGTACTCCGCCCTCGCCCTCTCGAGCCGGCTGAGATGGGCGCCAGCCTCCCCGCAACCTTAATTAGGATTAAGCAGCTTTGAAAATGAATGAATGTGAAAGTGCATCATATTTCTGGGAATTTTTGCAACTGTGTTGGGAAGAAACTTCCAGAAAACTATTTTGTTTTCATTATTGAAAGAATGCCACGAGTGGGTTCACTTAAAATACTTGCAAAAGGTGACTTTGATGAGTCAAAAATTTTAATTGTGTTAAATAGAACAATTCTAAAACTTATTTTAATCTCCAACTGTCTTTTATTCTATGCTTTTATTTCAGAGTAGACTGAGACATTAAACTGCAGAGAATTTACTGGAAAATAGGCAGGTGGCAACTTTTGAACGGTGCTATATATATGATATATCAAGTGAAAAAATATTTTCAGTGGCATTTGAAAATTAAAAAAACCTCGGACCAATTTTGAGGAGCAGAGATTCAAAGCACTGCATTTAGTTAATTAAACAAACAATGAATTAATTTGCTGAACCATTTGGTAATATTCCATTTGTGAGGAGGCTGGAGCCTGTCTCAGCCAACTCTGGGTGAAAGCGGAGTGTGCCTTGAACAGCTCACTAGTCCATGGCAGGGCCAACACACATAACCATTCACATTCACACTCACACCTAGGGGCAATTAGGAACAGCCAATTATCTTAATGTGCATGTCTTTTTAATGGTGGAAAGAAACCAGAGTACCCAGAGGAAACCCATGCAAGCATGGGAAGAACATGCTAACTCCACACTCCTTCATTATGTTTTTTGCATATATGTTTTTGCTTAATATGCTTAATATTTATGCTCTTATGTATGCTGTCTTATGCTTTCTTTATTGACACACAAATATTTTTTTCTGTAACATTTATTGTAGAGATGGAAAACTAATGTTTGGAAATCTAAAATGTTTTTGTACAAGTTATAAAATAAAAGTCAGTAGGAAAGTATATTAAGGAAATAGGGTGTCTACAACTTTTGCACAGTTTTTAAATTGATTTGAATGGTAATTGATTCATAAATGTATGAATGAGAAAAATCCTCATGCCTTCCACCAGGAAATCTAGTGTTCTGAACGTGATTCCTTTTATCCTGTTTAAACTGTAACCCATCACAACCCAGCTTATGATCTTCATCAATATAAGAGCTTTTTTTAATCCACCTCATCACCCACTTTACTCTTGGCTGCCTCTGACCCATGTTACTGACAGTCCACTTCAATTCTCATCCATCATAATGTGCCACCATCACATTCCAGGGATAACAGATAAAATGGCCTCTTCTTTCTCTTCGTGTGGAATGTGACAGGTTCTCCTCTTCTCATTGGGGTGTATTTTTTTGCACTTGTCATCCGGGTCACCGGTGCTCTGTCATGCTTCAGATATAAACCTCCATCTTTCATGCAGTGTGACATGTGTGTGGCTTTGAAGTGAGCAGAGCGAGGAGTGTGTGTGTGTGATGGTGTGTGTGAGTGTGTGTGTGTACCACACACAAGCCTAAAGAGAGCAAGACTGTTAGAAAAACTAATGCATGACAAATGAAAGAGCTCCTTCGTTTCAGAGCTGCCGGTTTGCTTTGAAGGACTGTTGTGTGCAAATATCCCATCCGAACAACCTGAGCTGCTCATCATGGGTTGACAGAAAAGCATAACAAATTGGATTTGTTACAGAGAAAGGCTCTTCTTTCTGCTTTCAGAGGTGACAGAACTCAGTTCTACTAATCGCAGAATGCTGAGCTTTCTTGTTCATGTAACTTTTATGCATCAGCTCTCATCAGGGTTACCAAAATAAATCATTTTACACAGTGTCATATCTTACACTAGTTTCACTCAGAAGAGAAATAAAATACAAAGGTAATGGGGGAAAACCCCCAAAGGTGATTGTTTACAATAATTTAGGATATTCACTTTATGACATTTCAGAGATATCTGACTTTACTTTTGGGGAAAATCACAACCTTTGTTCTTTGTACAGTAGTGCATTTGCAAACTGTGGATGACGAGTAACACAAAACCCCATAGTATTGTTCCATAGTTTCACCTAAACATACCACTTCCTCCTAAGAGAGGGGGCAGAGAGAGAGAGAGAGAGAGAGTGAGAGAGAGAGAGAGAGAGAGAGAGAGAGAGTGACAGAGAGAGAGAGAATAACAGTGAGTGAGTGAGAGAGGGAGAGAGAGAGAGAAACAGAGGAACACACATAGACACAGTGTGAGAGAGAGAGAGAGACAGAGAGAGAAACAGAAACACACACACACAGTGAGAGAGAGAGAGAGTGTGTGTGAGAGAGAGAGAAAGAAACAGAGGAACACACACATAGACACAGTGAGAGAGAGACAGAGAGAGAAACAGAAACACACACACAGTGAGAGAGAGAGAGAGAGAGAGAGGGGGGGAGAGAGAGAGAGAGGTGAGAGAGAGAGAGAGAGAGAGCGAGTGTGTGACTGAAAGAGAGACAGATACAGATACACACAGAGAGAGGGGAGAAAGAGAGACAGAGAGAGAGACAGAGTGAGTGAGAGAGAGAGAGACATAGAGAGAGACAGACAGAGACAGAGACAGAGTGAGAGAGAGAGACAGAGAGAAACACAGAGAGACAGAGAGAGAAACAGAGTGAGACAGAGGGAGATACACACACACACACAGAGAAAGAGACATAGAGAAAGACAGAGTGATAAACAGAGAAACACACACATAGACACAGAGAGAGAGAGAGAGAGAGAAACAGACAGAGACAGAGAGAGAGAAAGAGCGAGAGAGAGAGACAGAGAGAGAAACACAGAGAGACAGAGAGAGAGAGAGAAACAGAGTGAGACAGAGGGAGACACACACACAGAGAGAGAGAGAGAGAGAGAGAAAGAGACAGAGAGTAAGACAGAGTGATAAACAGAGAAACACACATAGAGAGAGAGAGAGAGAGAGAGACAGAGAGAGAAACAGAGAAACAGTGAGAGAGAGAGACATACACAGAGAGAGAGAGAGAGAGTGCAGTGATAGTGTTTAAAGTAAGTTATAGAAATTAAAGTATTTATTTATTCATGAATTTTATTTATCTACTTCCTCACCTAAAACAATCATTGCTGTAATTAGACATGCAAACTTGTTTGTAGTGTTTGTATTAGAGGAGCGTGAATCACTTTTTTATTAGTTGATTAAAATAATGACTGTATATGTTGTTGTCTTACAGTATAGCATGCAGTTCATGTTTTAAATTGCATAAATCTGCATAAACACTAATCAATACTGTGTACAAATGTACAATTTATACTGACTGTTTAGTTTAATAAATTGGAAAATATAATACAAGTAGAATGTGAATTGGTAAAAGAAACTTTTGCTGTATAAGAGCAGAAAGATGTACATTACATGTGATACGGTTACGATTATGTTAAAAATGCTTTTAAAAATTCCCACGAAGCTAGTAGTATATTATATAGTAGAGTATTTTATTATAGCTATTCTTGGAAAGCTGTCTGATCCACTCTCTTAGTGCCTCATGTATCTTTCTAATGGACACTGCTAGTCTAACAGTAAAGATGAACTGAACTCAACTATTATTTGGCACCTGAAACCATGTTGTCTTTTTGAACTGTATTTCCAGCCCACCGACTTCCCTGCACCTTTATCTCACATACCGGGGTAGTAAGAGGGATCAGTGTGTGTCAGCCCTTCATAGCATTACATCTCTCTCTGTCTCTGTAGTGAGTTTGTGTTTATCAGATGACTCTTCTAATTCAGTACTCCTTGTTTCTCTATGCTACAACTTTTCTACTCAGATATGCAAAGGGGGAATCACAGAATGGTATGTAGCTATTTTATTTTAATTTATGTCATAAATATGTAATATATATAAAGTCATCTAATCATTTTTTCCATAGCTGTGTGTGTGTGTGTGTGTGTGTGTGTGTGTGTGTGTGTGTGTGTGTGTGTGTAATGTTTATGTTCCTAATTGCTTCTGTTTTCTTACATTAAGTAGTTGTACCATGCTTTTTGAGTTGCTGTAATCACAGTACACCTACATCTTCCATTGTGGCTGATCCTGCCTTAGGCAAGTTTCTTCTGCAGGAGAGGTGAGAGCTATGTTTCTTTTAGCCTTTTCATATATAATATTAAGAGTATATACCATAGTAGAATACCTTTCTGTCAGGTTCTTATGACCACAAGGCCAGTATAAATATTAGGAATAATCTATACAGTATAGCAAATTCTTGCAGGAAAATATTATACTATCTGCAAAAATACAGTGTATACAAAAAACCCTCAATGGGTTGCAGTGTGAAGTGTTCTAATCCTCTTGAACCACAGGTCATATAGGCCTATTTGGCATAGTTTTAGTGTAAAACATTTATGAAGCATATTATTTTCTTTTAAAGTTACATCATAGCATCTACAGACATGGTTTTTCACCCATTTTTGTTGTTTTCCTCTCTTAAAATTAAATGCACATTCATTCACTTTAATTCATTTGCCAAGCCCCTTTAACCCTATTAGGGACTGGAGCCTATCTTAGCCAACACAGGCTGACTGCATGGTACACCCTGAACAGCTCGCCAGACAATCACACTTCCGACACACACACAAAACTATTCACCCTCGCACCTAAGGGCAATTTTGATAAGTCATTTAGCCTAATATGCATGTCTTTAGATTGTTTGAGAAAACCAGAGTACCTGAAAAAAACCCACACAAGCACAGGAAGGACATGCAAACTTCACACAGAAACGCCAAGGACTCAACCTCAAACCCAGGGCCTCCTTGCTGTGAGGGACGTTTGGAGGCTGTACTTCATCCTGAAGTCTTTCTTTTGCTGAAAAAATGTCTGACTGCTACAAAGCACTGACACTGGATATTTTTTCCAAAAATGTCTATTAAGCAATCCCTTTAAAGAAATCATCAAAATGTCACCTTTCTTAATGAAGAACATGTTTGAATCAATTTATCATTAGATTTAAACTCTTGCTAGGTACCAGTGAAGTTAGAAACAATAGTAAAGAGGCACAATATTATAAATCTGTTCCTACATTTCAGCAGGTACTATTATCAGAGCTGCTGTTATAGAAAATAAGTCAACACCTTCAGATCAAACAGAACTGACAATTCAATCATGGTGTTTGAGAAAAACATTTTCATCTTTGTGAACTTAGAATTTTCTTTTAAATGGTATTAAGGTGGAATGTGATAAACATGTGAACTGTAAGATTTTTTTTTCTTTGGGTATGGGATAAGGTTAATCATAAAGTTATCCTTTATCTCCTTATTGGAGATTATAGGATGGATAATATCCAGGGGCGCCACTCTGCAAACAACCATTTACAGTCACACATATGGGCAATTTAGGTAGCCAGTTGACCTAACATGTATATCCTTGCACTGTGGGAGGAATGCACAATACTCCAATCAAGCATGGCGAGAACAGGCAAACTTCACACAGAAAAGCCCTTGTGGGTTATAATATTCAAAGTCAAAACCTTTTTGCTGTGTGGCAACAGTGCTACATAGTGAGTGACCATACGGCCTCGAAGTACTTTAAATAAGAAAAACAGACATTTCCTGTATGTAGTGAATTAGCGAAGCATATTTTATGTCAGCTGCATTAGTTTTCCAGTAGCTATAAAGCAAAAAGATTCAGATTTATCACTCATCGTTTAACATCCAATACTTTGTTTCATGAAACAACAATAAAAAAACAGGTAATGATGGATCAGACCCAATAAGTATACAAGCAACATATGAGTTACTTGTTCGGATTTACCTAGCTGCACATCCAATTAATACCTAATATAAATAAAACAGACATCATTTTTTATTTTCTTTTATAGAGCTGTGTGGATCTACACTGAGAAACAAGTTTATGCCACCAGAGAAGATATTAAATTCCTTGCTGTAACTGAAGAGTCTGACCCTCTCCAGTTTCACTGGCATTTTGGGGACCAAACATCAGTTGAAACTCCATACAAGACATTCACTAAGAAATACCTCCAGCCAGACAGGTATACTAGTACACTTGTTTATATCAGCTACTTTATGGTGGACTTGAATATGTTGATCTTTAACCCATAGCTGTCATATAATACTAGATAGGGTATGAAAGCCACCAAGCTGCCACCATCTTGGAAGTTTGAAACAAGCAAAGAACCACATTCTGTAAAATAGAGAATATCTGTGGTGGAGGAGGAAAAGAAGGTATATTAGTTATATTATTGCCATATATAGAAGATGGTACATACAATACATCCACACATTCCTAATAATACGAGCTCAGATGTTTTAATGTGTTTAATGATTTAATTCACATGTAGAAATTAATTAACACTTTAAAACATCTGATTTGTGGAGAAATCATAATTTCCTATCAGATTTATGCCATGAACATAAATTAGTGCAATTGGTTATGCATGAACATAACATTTAATTCAATCCATTGTTTTGTTTTAAAAATTTAAAACTAAGATTTGGCACTTGAAACCAATAGCTGTCAGGGGGGAAAAAAGCGAGTGTCTATGCTCTTAAGCATAGATAAGCATCATAAACTCTTAAGCATACACATTGAGGCTCTAAATCTTTGGTTCCCAACCCTGGTCCTTGAGGACTTTTTACCAACACACCTGATTTAAACAATTAGCTAATTCACAGCTCTTCATCACTTGAAGTGGTTGTGAAAGATAAAGGAAAACACTAAAATGTGCATGACAGGGAGTCCTCCAAAACCAGGGTTGGGAACGTCAATCACACTTCCATTATAGTGTCACAAAAGTCTGTTTACCTGTGGTGGATGACCTATCTAGTATTATGAGATATCTGTGATTTAGACATGCAAAAAACATTGTTAACAACATTGATCTGTGAAATTCATTATCAGCTTAAACATTTAGCTGACCAATAACATTTTACACTTTTATGTGATTTTTTTTTAACAGAACTGTTCCTTAATTTAATCACACATTTTGTGAAGGGTTGTGATTTCTTTTTGGATTTCAACATTGTTGTAAATAAGGCTCTAAAGTGTCAAGATGTTTTCTGGTTTGCAGGTATAATGTTACAGTCAGCATGTCCAGCAGCCTTGGCTCTGTTAGCTCTGATGTTTATACTGTAGTGATTCAAAGAGCTGTCCGTCTGAACAGACTGGTGTACAGTCGCTCAGTGTTGCTGAACTATTCAGTGCCTTTTAGCTGCAGGATCAGTGCTGGAACAGGTGTCAGTTACCTGTGGGATTTTGGAGATGGAACACAAAGAGTTGGACAGGACACTGAGCATCATGTGTTTCACAGGTAACAAGTTTTTCTTTTTCTTTATTCTGAGACAGTAAGTAAGTAAGTAAATAGGTAAAGTTTATTTATATAGTGCTTATCACAGGCAAGATAAAAAGAATAAAAACTCACAGTAAAATAGGGAATTAAATAAAGAATAAAACATTTGTAACATCAATAATAAAAAATTAAAATGCCAACAGTAAAAATGAAAAACACCAATGATGAATAAACTACAATAAAACGCACCTTAACAGTAGTACATTTCAAACGCAGACACCCTTATCCAGAGTGACTTACATTTCCATCTCATTTATACAACTGAGCAGTTGCAGGTTAAGGGTCTTGCTGAAATGGCTCAGAGTGGCAGCTTGGTATTAGTAAGGCTTGAACCCTCAATCTCACAAAATTGTGATCAGTAATCCAGAGCTTTAACCACTGAGCTACTACTGTCCAGTATGTTCCCTGACATTGTTCTTATCATTGTAGGGAATAAAATTAATAATGTAAAATTTATTAAAGTCAACTCGCATATACTCATACTCTAGTGTGCAATAAATGAAAGACAATATTGAATATTTATTGTTTAATTTTATTAGCCTAATAAAACAATAATTAGCCTAAAGATTTGTCAGTAGCCTTCATCACATGATGATGGGTGATTACATCAGTTAATTGGGGGGGGGGGGGGGTGCACAACATATTATGTAGAAAAGCAGTAATTTTCTGTTACTATTATAAAACCATTAAAGTTGAGCCTTAAAACAGCATCTTTTAATAGTAATAAAACTACTGCACATACACACATTAACACACACGGTTACTGTACACCTATGGTAATACATCATTCATGCTTTTTATTTTTTATAGGTATTTCAATTAAAGTTGTCTCTTCGTGTATTACTCTGTAATTTATCGGACAATGTTTAGCCTATACACAGTGGTGCTTGAATGTTTGTGAACCCTTAAGGATTGTCTATGTGTCTGCATAAACATGTTTTAAAACATCGTCAGATTTTCACCCGTCATTAAAGTACATGAAGAGAACCCAGTTATATATATGGGACAAAATGTGCTAGACTGATCAGCAGTTACCACTTATCACTGCACAAGGGGGTTCTGAAATCAAAGAGTCACATGCTTTCACCACTCTACATATGTAATATTGGGTTATTTTCTTAATAGATAAATAAAATTTTTGCTTAAAAAAGGAGAAAGCATCCCCCCTTTATACCAGCTAATCCTGATTCTAAAACGTCATATTCAGTAAAGTTTTTAAACATTTCCTTATGCAGTACAGGAGAGTTTGTAGTAGAAGTTACCATCTCCAACCTAGTGAGCTCAGCCTCTTTAAAAGGACACGTGTTTGTCGTTCTTGAGCCATGCCAACCTCCACCTGTGAAGAACATGGGACCCAGCAAGATCCAGGTCAGATATATGTCAGAGTAACCATACCATGTAAAATACTTCTAGATTTTTATTTGTTGCCCATTTGTGTTCAAATGAAATAAATATATTTTTGGTAAAGGACTTTGTCTTTGGCTTGTGTCTTATTTTATGGTTTAGGTGTGGCGTTACCAGCCTGTGTGTCTTGGTGTGACATATGAAGAGCAGATCCAGTGCAACATCTCCAAAGGTCTCCGCTACAGCTGGACTCTCTATGGACCAACAGGACTGCAACTCTCAACCACAGGCATCAACACAGACCAACAATATCTGGAGCTTCCAGAGTACCTCCTTAATTACGGCACACATAGAGCAGTAGCTAAGGTAAAAATGTAGTCTGAAGTGAGGTACATTTGATTTCATGGTTCATGCTAATAATGTTAAGCTACACACTGACAAGAGTGTCATGGGTACCTAAGACTCATCGATAAACCTGGGGAATGAAGGTTAATACAGATGGTCTGTTTCCACAAAAGATCAAGTGTACTCAAGTCCCATATGGACAATGGCCCTCTTTTGAAAAATGTAAGCTAGTTTACTAGCAGTTAACTATTTGGCTGTTTGTATTACATTACAATAAGGTACAGTTGTGCCGAAGCACCAAACAATGCCAACTAACAGATATTTGCTCTTTGGTCTCTGAGTCAGTCTGAGGCTCACACACATTCACATTTTCCCAATTTGACCTTTGGCTGCTCGGTAATAGTGTAATATTGTATAATTAATTGGATAGTTTAAACAGCATGGTGAGAGAAGAAGTATTTATAATATATATGTATATAAAATCCTGAGTCGATTTTCTGTAAGTCAGTGCTCAATACGTCGAAGTAGAGCTAATTATATGGTATGGACTACAATTTGATCCCGACAAGCCTGTTTCGTGGTTGCCCACTTTTTTTTACTATCCACACTCAGTAAACATAACAAACTCGTGTCTTCCTGCCGCCACAGAAACAAAGCCCTCCTAGGCAACACCTGAACCAAATTAGATTAGTACTGTCAGATTTCACACTGCATATATTAAAACACACCATGTAAATGTTACTGACTGTATATAAACTGTGGTAACGAATATTCTCAATAAATCCCCTGATGAGTGGGCAGCCACAAAACAGGCTTGTCGGGATGAAATTGTAGTACTGTTATTTTCCTCATACCATATATATATATATATAAAATTGTGAGATGATATGACGTACTATGGTTAGTTATAGCCTGAGTCCTTTTTATTTTATACAAATATTAAAGAGATTTAAGGCTTGGAGTTAATTTCTAAATAACTGATTCTAAAGACCCACTTCTTTTGGAAGTACTTGGATTAGCACTTTTAGTATTTATAAAGATCAAAATAAAAGGTCTGCATACTTTCTGATTGCTTTTACAATTTATTTACTGGTAGTGACTTCAAAGCACTTATATAAATTGTTCTGGATAAGGGCACCTGCCAAATGACATAAATGTAAATGTAAATGTAAATTTCATGTGAATTTGCATTTGACAGCTTCCAATATGCAGCCCAAAGAGGAGTCGATGCAGGTAAAGAAAGCCATGGTTAGCCTGAAAAAATACAAAGCAGTTCTGTCCAAATCAGTCTTGTACAAAACTGGTACATTCTTAAAACCGGTGTTCAAATTTGGTACATTCACTCTGGTGAAAAAGGAACACAACAATCCTTGCCCATTAAGGTACCATTTATGTCATTTATAATTCATAAATTGTATCCATTTTTAATTTACTATTAATTAAAAATAATTTTATTCATAAAGTACATGTCAGTATATAGGTTTATTAATTTGTAATTTGATACATTATTAAAAAGAATTAATTCACTGGCAACACTGAAAGGCTTACCAGAAGAGAAGTAAAATAAGTGAATGAGTATTAAATTAGATTTTCGTCAAGAGTAGGCTGCATAGCCGTCAGTGTGTTTCTGCCCTGCGATGGCCTTGCCCAGAGTCGGCTGAGATGGGCAACAGCCTCCCCGCGACCCTAATTAGGATTAAGCGGTTCAGAAAATGGATGAATGAATGAATGAATGAATATTAAATTCTTCTTTTTTGGGTGAAGAAAAACCCTTCACTATAATCCAGTCAAGTCACAAACATCATTGAATAAGTAGTCTAATCATTGTCAAGTTTACTCTCATGAGATGCATTCAAACATTTAAATACATAGACCAAGATGCAAATTACTGGGACCACTTAAGAACAGTAAGAGCAGAAAGCCTGCCCATTTCTGGAGCAAAATTCTTTGGCCTGAAGGAATGAAGATGAACTTGTATCAGAATGATGGGAAGAAAAGAGGATGGAGAAGGAAAGGATATGCTCATGATCCAAAGAATAAATCCAAAGAAAGAGGAATATAAAAGTGTATACAGCTAAATTTTTAGTTAATTGGTGCAAAACTGATTTTTATTTATTTATTTGGATATACAGATTGATCCCACTAGGACAATTTGACTCTGCATTTCACCCATCTATAGTAAGCACATACACGTAAATAGTGAGCAGCCGTATTGTGGCACCCAGATAAGTTGGGGGTTAAATTCATTGCTCAGGGGCATTTCAGCCGTGAAGGTGGAGGAAGGGGAAAGCGTTGCTCCCTCTGTTGTCACACATTTTTCCTACCAGTTTGGTAATCAAACCAGCAACCTTTCAGTCCCAAACCCAAAAATCTCTATCTATTAGAACACAGCTGTCCCCAATAAGCAAAAAGGCAGGCACTTCACAGTTCACATGGATGGTGAACCAAATCATATGAATCCAACCCAAAAATGTCTTAAGCCAAATAAATGTAATTTTCTAAATGAATGAGTTAGTCAACTAAACTGAGTGTCCTTTTCACTTATTGAAGAAAAAACTAAAGGCAGAAAGACCCACAAACAGGTAACAATTAAACACGGCTATAGTAAAAAGGCCTAGTAAAATATCTTGAGGGAAACTCAGCATTTGGTAATCAAATTCAATTAAATTTTATTTAAAAAGCTCTTTATGACAGCCACAGATCAAAGTGCTGGACAATGATAAAAGCAAGAATAAAAATATAATACACTTTTAAATTCTACATATCAGTTCCTTTCACAACTGACACCAGACTCTCAAGTGTCAAAGGCTGATCTGAATAAATAGGTCTTCAGCCTGGCCTTGAACAGGGGCATGTCCATGAAGGAGTATAACTCCAGGGGCAAAAAGTTCCAGCTTTTCGGCCCTGCAACTGCAAAGGCACGATCACACCACTGTTTGCACCTGCACCGTGGGACCACCAGCAGGCATTGTTTGGAGGAGCGCAGGGATCTGCTGGGCTGGTGAGGGGTCAGCATGTCACATAGATAAGAAGGTGCAAAGCCGTGGATGGAACAATAAGCAAACAATAGGATTTTGAACTGAATTCTGAACTGTACCAGGAGCCAGGGTAGAAAGTACAGGACAGTAGTGATATGGTCATATTTATGAGTGTTGGTGAGGAGCCAAGCAGCTGCATTCTGCACGTGTTGTAGACGTTGCATAGAGGCCTGGTTTACTCCAGTGTAGAGGGCGTTGCAGTAGTCCAAGCATGAACTGATAAAGGTGGGAATTGCTTTTTCAAGGTTATTACGGCTGAGGAATGGTTTGACTTTGGCCAACAGGCGAAGCTGAAAGCTCCATTGAAATAAATTTGGTAATGTCCATGGTTTCCAGGCTAAAAATGAGGATTACATTTAGTAATATGTTAATTTGTCCAATTACTTTAAAGCCTCACAGAGATAAATTTATGAAAACCCTGTCACTGTCCAAACACTTGCAAATGTTGTAACATTAAGTCAGCATTAAAGTTTAACCAGCACTTCTCTCACCCCAAAGGTTCAGGTTGTAAACAACATAGTTTACAGCTTCTACTCTGTTCTGATTGAAGTGATGCCTAGTGCACCTTTGAGCATCATCAGTGGAGGCACAAATGTGTTTATCAACCGCCACAACAGCAACTTAAACATCACTGTGGATGGACGGAGGTCATATGACCCAGATTATCCTAATAAAATTATGAGGTAACCAATGAATGTAAATGTAAATGTCCTTTTATCTTAAATTATTCTAGTTTGTTGTCATGTAGGGGATGTTTATTTTACAGCTATCAAATCAGCATTGCATGCATTACTCCATTGAAATATATGTGCTGTTTAATAAAACTCTAAGTAATGGGAGATGCTTTGATGTATAAAGAAACACACACACACACACACACACACACACACACACACACACACACACACACACACACACATATATATATATATA
>JAOUQZ010000025.1:7438796-7462237 GCA_028564935.1 Neosilurus hyrtlii
ACACACACACACATATATATATATATATGTGTGTGTGTGTGTGTGTGTGTGTGTGTGTGTGTGTGTGTGTGTGTGTGCACGTTGTCCTACAATACAAACTCTTAAAAAGTAATTAAAAAATAAATAAATAAGAACATATAATTTAGACATTAACTGTATGCGGTGGTTAGACAAAAAATGGGTACTATTAAACTCTCAGTCAGTTTTGAGAGCACATTTCCATTCTTTAAAGTAAATATACTATAAAATGTTCTTTAGAGAGATTATTACCTCCTCCAGGAGGTTGTGTTTCCACCTGTGTTAGTTTGTTGGTTTGTCAGTTTGTTTGAATGTGTGTAATATATCTCAAAAGGTTCTGTATAGATTTTGATAAAATGAATTTTCTAGAGTAGGGTGTGGTATAAGTAACAAACCATTATATTTTGGAGGAGAGTAGTTCATGGGATCATGTTAAAAAAAAACTATGAAGGTCAGTAAGTGCAAATAATATGTAAATGAATATTCATCAGAGTTGATTATAACTATGCCAAGTTATAATGAAACCTGCAGTCGTAGGTAAATGTTTCAGGTTAATCAATGCACTTGTCACTATAATCTATTTGTGTCTAGCGGAAATGCCTTACACTCCACGAGTGCCCCTCTAGTTATATTATTGATTTATTGTTGCTACAATGCACCATAATATGGATTAGAAACAGTCAAAAATGTATTACAGAAATGAAGTAATCACATCACTTCTTCTTTCTTTCTTTCTTTCTTTATTTTAGAAATATATTTATTCATTTTTCCATTTTTCCATAAACAACACAAAACAGAGCACAACTCAACTGCTAAGGCAAAACATGGCAAAGGATTTGGTAAAGTAGTAATAGATGAACATAACAAAACCAGACGGTAGTCGGCATAGTATAGTATAGTATAGTATAGTACAGTACAGTATAATTTAATATAATATAATATGATATGATATGATATGATATGATATATCCATCCCCATTTTCTTGTACTTTATAAGGCTAGGCAAATTTAGGCAGAGTTAGGAAAGCCCCGCAATATAGAAGATAACAGTATGTGACCAATATGAGTTAAGATCACATCACTCCTTCATTTATCATTATAATAATAAGAATAGTAATTATTAATTAATTGATTGATTGATTGATTGATTGATTAAATTCATTAGTAACCAACTAACTAACTAACTAACTAATTAATTTATTTATTATAATAATCTAACTTTTTCATAAAGTATTTGCTAGTATATATGTTTATAAATATGAATACACTACACAAGAAAAGAAAAAAAACAGCTGCTTACTCTTTATTCATTATCATGTACTGTGACCTTTTCTTCATATAGTTACAGATGGAAATGCAGGCCAGTAAACATGGTTGAGAACTCCTGTTTCTCTAAGCGTGTTCCCACTTCCTCTGCACTGCTGACGTTTCCTGCAAGTGCACTGAATCCTAACTGTGATCTGTTTAAGTTGATGCTTACTGTCCAAAGTGGAGATCGATCCTCTTCATCTGAGATTTTCATCACTATGAAAGCTAATCCAACCAGGTGCAAAGCACTAAGAAATTTCTCTTTGTGGCTGCTGAGTTGTTTCGAAACAAGTGATGTGATGAATTTATATACTATTGATCAAAAGTTTTTGTTTTATTAAAATTTATACATTTGAAGTCCAGTGAATGACCTGAAAATGAAGAGAAGTAAGTGGTATGTCAGAACTACCTTAGAAGAAACAAACAATTTGCTAGACTTCAGATCATGGAAATGCAGCACAGTCTTCAGACTGTAAATCCCATCGAGGTGGTTTAGGATGAATTGGACAGAAGGGTGAAGGCAAAGCAGCCAACAAGTGCAACACATTTGTGGGAACTTCTGCAACAGTGTTGGGTAGAAACTTCCAGAGCAAGATTTCATCTCCATGGCTGAGACATTGCCACAAGTGTGTTCAGCTGTAACATCTGTAAAAAGGTGGCTACTTTAATGAGTCAAATCCAAATCAAATCAAATCAAAATTTAGACAGATAAATAGAACAGTTCCACTCTTTTTACATTTTTCTTATTTTTTTTTTTTTTCATTTTTAAAACATGATACTGATGATCCTGCCTACTTCACATAACAAACTGTGAGTGTTAATTGCTTAGATTCACTTGTCTTTTAATCCCTAGATAGCGGGCCAATCAAATTGTGTCATTCTCGTGTAGTATGTACTACTGTCTTTTTAATCATGCATTATAGCATTTTTTATAGAAAGAAAATGAAGTAGTTCATGAACAAGTCTAAGCTATTGAGAAGAATGGACTGCATACAACACATAAGTTATTTATTATTTCAGATTTTTCAATTGTTCATTTATTTGTTATATTTAATTGGATAGAAAAATAATAATAACTTGCCAAACTTGCCATGGCCTTTAAATTTTCCACAGCATCATTCATGTATCTTGCAAGGAGTGTAGAGGAAATTCAATCAACTGGAATGAGAGATTCTCTGTCACAGCTGCATGTGAAAGCTGTCTCATTAATATCACCTATTCATGGAAGCTGTATTTATTAAATGCTTCAAGCAAAAGCTCACCAGATGGTAAGAATATTTAAAATAATATGATCTTTGGTATAAATGCATTGCACTCATATTAGTGTTTATTTACATTTTTCCTCCCCTTCAGTACCTTTCTGTGGCAGTTTGGACATAAGCTTACCTTCTAAACTGGAGGAGCACACAGACTTCTTTCAGCAGCCTGCCACCTCTGCATCACCATCCATCCTAAATCAGAACCAAACATCCAGTAGCAATGAAATTAAGACGACACGTGACAGTGCTGCCAGCTGGTCCAGGCGGGGGCGTTCATTCGAGCACTGGAATCCACTCCCTTTAGACCTACAGTCTGAAACAAGCAGTGCTTCAGGTAAATGGCAGTTATAATGTGGGAACTGAGATTTTATGAGAACAGATCTGTATATGTAAGAATATAAAGTATTCTTTAGACATGATTACATGTCAAAACAATATTTAATTCAGAGATTCTAATATGAGTATTAAAAAGCATCCGGGTATCATACTTCCATAAAGCATACCATAACATTACAATACAGTTGTATTGTCTATTACTGCTTGAGTAGTGCAACCAACAGCACTGAGAATCATTGTAAGAATCTATTCAAAATTTATAATGAATTAACACCATCTTCCAAAACTCAATGTGAAAAAACAATCCAGGGCCAAATCCAAAAATCTGTGGATTTCCAGAATAGGAGTGCAATCCATAGGGTAGTCAGGAAAACAAGGTAAAGCATGGGTCTACACTAGAGGGCAAATAAAGGACAACAGCTCAGAACTTGCACAGATGTAAACAAATGACAACGTTAAGCAATGGAAATGGTAACCATGTGCTTTATATGATCTGTGGGTAGAAAATAAACAAAACAGAAATTGAAAAAAGGTGCCCTCTGGAGGCATGAGAGTGAACTGTCTTGGATGGATGTGATAAAAGGTCAAACATATTTGGTTTTACGTGTCCTGAAAGAGGGTGGCACGTTGGCGGAGTGGTTAGCACGTCTGCCTCACAGCAAGATAGTCCTGGGTTAAGTCCCGGTCTTGGTGAGGGTGTTTCTGTGTAGAGTTTGCATGTTCTGCCTGTGCTTTTGTTTGTCTAGCTATTCTTGTTTCCTCTCACAGTCCAAAGACATGCATTGTTCAAAATTGTCCCTAGGTTTAAGTGTAATTACAAATATTACAATACACATGGATTTCTAAATAGAAACAAAGCAATTCTATTATTCAATGGTTTAAATTCAATTGCAACTTCTGATATTTCAAATGAATCATTCTTTAAAAAAAACAAACAAATAATAGAGATTACAAATGTGAGATATTATAGATTTTCTGTGCATGATCACTAAATCCTGTTTTTATCCTTACGGCAGTAATGGGCTCCGGTGATGGGAATGAGATGGATTTTGCTCCTGTTCCATCCAAATATAAAAACCCCACTGAGAAGGATTTTGTATCTGAATATCCTGATGAGCATGGATATCCAGGTGGGAAAAGAGCTAGATCCCATAGTTGTACTTTAATCACATTATTTTTAAGCTATCTTTGATATGATGCAGAATTCATAGTTGAATTAATGACTACATCCAGCTCAGGCCCTGAGGCAATGAAGAAACCCCAAACCTTCACAGTTGCTATGAGGTTCTTATCCTTTTATATGTATACTGAGACTGTTTCCCAAAACAAGCATGCAGTTGTTTAAACCTATGACACTTGAAGATGATTTTTCATTAATTTCAATTCATATTTAAAAAAATTGAAGGATCTTTTAAAATCTCTTTCCAGACTCATATCCCCAACCTTTTTTTCAGAGAGCTCTTTAGGTCTTGGCCTGTTGCTGCCCCCCCCCAACTACTTCAATACAAAAGAGAACACCAGACCAGACATGACAGGTTTAAATAAGACAGGTTGCATCAGTGACAGAGTAGTGTAGTGGTTTGCATGTCCACCTCACAGCAAGACAATTCTGGGTTTGAGTCCCAGGCTTGACAGCTGTGGTTTTTGTGTGAAGTTTGCATGTTTTCCCCATGCTTGTGTGGATTTCCTCCAAGTACTCTAGTTTCTTCTCACAGTCCAAAAACATGCACAATAGGCTAATTGGTAGTACCAAATTGTCTCAGTATAGGAGTGTGAGTGTAAATGATTGTGTGTGATTGTTGGCCCTGCAACAGACTGGTGAAGATAGACTCCTAGTAGTATTAAGTGGTTCAGCAAATGAATGAATGAATGAATAAATAAATGAATAAATGATCTGCAGGAGGTTCTAATCACTGGCACCTTATCTGAAGCTCTAGATTCTAATTTTATGAACTTGAAGATTTTTCAACTATGCATACATGATTTGTATGATATTTGAAAATTGAACATGAATTGCTATGATTATTCTTTACAGACTATGAGGACTTTTATTCTGGAATAGAGGAAGCAGATTCAGGGGTTTCAGTAGGCCGGCCAACTGGTAGACATTCACTTTCCTTTTGACATTCACATGCAGCAATAAATATAGCAGTAGAAAAGTATGAGTATCTATATTTTTATGACAATATTTTGTATTTTATATTCTATTGTGTATTTAGGACCCCACAATTTTGATGATGTGATTTCTCACTCAAGCACACATGAAGGTGATAATCTGGTAGGTCCTGGCAGCTTTGGCCTTGTGTTGTCTGAGAAAACACTGCTGGATCTTCACAGAGAGCTCATCCAGCCTGCACTCTTTAAGTCTTTCACCTCCACAGGTGATTTTTCACACGTTGAATCCTATTTAACACATGGCATAATGTAAACAATGTGATTTTATAAAGAAAAGAGAATTTTATGTGTGATCATGTGAAAAAAAATCATTTGATAAGAAAAAACATTATCAGCATGTGAAAATTCCATTTATAGCATAACATCTGAAGATAGAAAAAATAATTTATTTATAAACATATGGTAAATGTAACTGGGATTATCCACCAGAGAAGCTCTGTAAAGGGATTACGATTACTGTCTTGTACTTTTTGTTGATTGGAATACGTCCAGATATAACAACAATAATTAAAAATCAAATGGGTAAATATGTAGTTTTTAATTTGTAGTTTGGTGGTGTAGTGGTTAGCACTTCTATTTAGGGTGTGCATGCCTTCGCCGTGAGTTGGCTGGTAGGGGCTCCGGCCTCCCCGTGACCCTAATTTAAGTCTGAACCCTATGTTGTATGTTCCTAATAAGAAGTGATACTTTGATGACAATTGGACAATCTGTGCACAATATAACCTTAAGGGTTCAATGAGGCTGACTTAAAAAAATTATAGTATTGCTTAAATGCTGTGTTGTCAGGTATTTCATGAGGCAGGATTGCATCAGTACCAGATTTCCTAATAAATTTTCTTGTGATTTCCATAACACTTTGCATAGAAACTGAATCAGTGCCAGTCAGTGCTAAACTGGGAACTTCTTTTCCTTTTGTGTGATGCTGCATGTTTCAGGAATATCATCATCTGTTATCACATTTAAACCCATGATGCTAAAGCCGAAAAGTCATTACATGCTGGAGGTTTCTGCAAGTGAGTTCTTATCCACTAACTGTGGTGTTCATGATAGACAGAAAAATAATCTAATTGGCAATACATTTAATCTTGAGGTGAGTTTTGAGGGATGGCTCTTCATTGTTAATGCCAGGTTCTGGGCAGGTTCTGCAGGGAAAGACACAGCTGTTCTTCTTCACACACCCTGCTCCTGAGGGAATGGTGTGCCATGTGCAACCTAGCTCAGGTTTTGAGGTCCACACACACTTTAGCATCTTCTGCAATTCTGGAAAAGAGGTCTGTGTTTACAATGGCTAAAATTACTTATTTGTTTGACCGTTAATATTGGTAAGTGGTTACATAAATGTGTTTGCTCTGTAATAAATGTTCATTATCCTGGGTGGCATGATTGTGCAGCACGTAGTTCTAGGGTCCATAGTTTCATCCTGAGCTTGGATTCCTGTTTGTGAGGAGTCAGATGGTGGTCTGGTTTTCTCCCACCTTATAAAGCATGCCAGTAGTTGGAATGCCTGCTCGAAATAACCCCCGGTGTAAATGCATACAACGATACGTTTTCACACAATGATTTGCACTTCTGATTTTGCAAAGCTAAACTACTTTCACTTTCATTTCATTTTACATTTACCCTGTCCCTACAGTGCACCAAAAAGAAGTCTTATTTGAAACATACATTTATTATAATTGTGTTACCATATATATGTTATCATATACAGAATATGGCGACACGGTTGTGTAATGGTTAACTGTCTCACAGCAAAAAGGTCCTGGTTTTGAGTTCCATGCTCAAGCATTTCTGTCTGGAGTTTGCATGTTCTCCTTGTGCTTACATGGGCTTCCTCCGAGTGCTCTGGTTTCCTCCCACAGTCCAAAGACATGCACATCAGGCTAACTGGCTGTTCCAAATTGACCCAGGTATAAATGCGAGAGTGAGTGAGTGGTTGTGTGAGTGTTGCCCTGCAATGGTCTGATGGGATATTCAGAGTGTACCATTCCTTCGACCAGTGTAGGCTAAGATATGTTTCAGTCGCCTCACGACCCTAATAGTAGGATTAAGCAGTTCAGCAATGAATAAGCGGCAGCCGCAGTACAGAATAATGTTATTTTATCATAATGATGGAAAGATCTAATTTTAATAAACTCATAAATTATCAGTCTTCAGAAATTAAATTTGATGTGTTTGTTGTTTTCTTACAGGATCTTTTGTATGAATATAGCTTTAGCGTGGGAAACTTAACCAAAAAGCTCCTCTATAAGGGCAGAGATTATCAGCACTATTTTTATCTTCCATCTGGAGACCCATCTGATAATTACAAAGGTACCTTTAAAGACACTTATAACAGTTAAAACACTGTATTTATTGTTCTGGCTGTCTTTTGTAGATCTTAGGATTTAATGATCATTAGGTTTGATGTTTATGATATTGAATGTTGTTTATTGAATGTTGAGCAAGTTTCAATATTATCTGTGTAATGCTATACTTTAAATGTTAAGCCGTTCCACCTCTTAATGCTATCTTTTATTTTGTCTTCCACAGTCACCGTCTACATTAGCATAAACAATAGATATGGAGCATCTACCAAGCCATGTCCTGTGAATGTCAAAGTTTGGCCGAGCTTCAACAGAAATTCAGTGTCACTTTGCAATCCTGATCAGGAGCTGTATGTTTTTGTTTTTTTCCCACGAGATATCAGTCCATTCAGATTTTTTAGACAATTTTTTGGCTAATGGTAGTGGTAATTTAGGGTGATTGGGACTGTTAAGATCTTCACGGACCTTTTTATTCTTATTGTAGAAGCCTAAACAGTTACAAAAAATCCATGACATTATGAATTGTTAAATTGGCAGAAGAGCTCATGATATATCCGATATCCAGTGTAGTTTGTTCAAATGTAGGCCAATGAAAAATCCATATTACTTGGTAGCGGTAAAAAACTAGCAACAACTTCAAGTTCAAAAATGCACATCAGAATAGCAAGACCTTGTATGCACAACTGGTAACTTCTATCTTGTATAACTGGTCCGTACTTTTGCATAAAATTGAAACTGAAAGATCACTGTGTAATCCCTTGCACCAAACAACTGCTACGGGAACGACTGTAACACCTAACCTAAACGACCTAAAATTCACCCTAAACTTTTTGCTCCTAATTTCCACTGTAATTTTCTCTCTGTGCATCAGCCATTGTAAAAACATAAAACCAGAGCAACCTAACATTACTAAGTGACTGTGAAAAATCGTGTATTTGAGGCAGAATTCGGAGACAGGATATTTCTATGATGGTAACAAAAGTGAAGTTAAATGTTTGAATATTATAAAACGTTATACTATAATTAAAGAACTATTATTACATGTCAAGACATTTATGAATAGAATTTTTTTTTTTATATTTTCTCTCTTTTCTTTTTTTTGTTCAGGTTTGTGTATGGTCTGAGTAATCTAACCAACCTAATACAGATGAAGAACACACAAGATATTATTAATTACATCTTTCTCCTGACTTCCACATTGAATCGATTGAGCCGGGACTCAGAATCTTGTGTGAAACTACAAACAAAAACACGAGCCGCTCTCATTTCAGCAATTTGCCAGCTGGATGCAGCAAACCAGGTATTATCTGTTTTACGTGGATCACATTACTTTCTGGCAAAAGTTCAGAATTTAATTCTTCAAAAAAAAACTTCTTTTTCTTTTCAAGAGACCAAGAAAATTAAGGGCAGTCTAATGAATGTTTTGCTTGTCAGTGTGATACATTCTCTGCATGTCTCTAATGATAACCTAATCATAATGGTGATTACTAATAATAGTAATAACTCTAATGGCGGCTGGTGATAATATTTAATGTCAAAAGTAAAATATAATATACTCTAAGTATATAGCAGTGGCAGCTGGTAGTATTTTAAAGGGTGTATGTGGATAATATATAATTATTAATATATAATGTAAAAGTTTATGTAATTTTGTAATTTGTCCTTTTGTGTCATTTTTACTTTAACTATAGACAACCTGTGCTCAGCTTGCATTTTCTCCTCAGAGCATATATATAAGTGGGAAAGTAATGATAGAGTAAAAAAAATGAGTCTGTAACATGCCATCTGGTAAGATTTTGTAATACATGAATGAGACAAAACTGTTACGAAGCACTGTAGTGAGACTATTGCGCCAAATGGCCAAGAATATACTAGCCCATTGGTGTTCAACACTAGGGGGGGTCAGTTTTTGTAATCATGTAGCATGAGTGTTACTGATTGGTTGCATGAACCTACAGTACCTGATTCCTTATAGTTAGCCCACAGATTTTTGCTCTTTATCATCTAAAAGGGTAACAATAAATGAATGAAAGCTGTGTCAGGAAATGAAGACTTTGATATTTGTAACCATGTTTGTGAAATAAAATTTTCTGGTGGTGGAATTGTCAGATAGCAGTCACACATTACCCCATTACACATCCATTATCCATCAGTTCTCATTCTTTCCTTGTCAGTTGAACATGCGGTCTACATCTGTCACACCTCCGGTTCACCGGAGGTAGTTGTCCTGCCACGACTCAGATCCACCAGACATCAATAGATGCAAACTGACAAGTACAGATGCATGCCCAGCACACAACAGTACAACCCTTTGCCTTTTCCCGGTGGCGTCTATACCAATTTTTGCGCATGCCGCCAGATTAAACAGATTTTGCCTGATAAGGAATTCCTTTGCCGAAAGGGAAATGGACAGGAAACACATGCAAATGTTGCAAACGGATTGAAAATTTTGCTTTCCTTCAGATGTTCAGCAAGGTGTGACTGCTGCCAAAGACATACACATTAATTGGTGATTCCAAATTGCCCCTCGATGAGTGTGAATGGTTCTGCCAAGCAACTGTGACAACACTGTGGCATATCAGTTCCAAGCCCAGGTAAATGGGGAAGGTTAGGGAAAGACCAGAACCTACCCTGTATAAACCTTGTCAAGTAAACCCTATGACAGTAGAGTGACCAAGAGTCAGATTGGACTGAATGGAGATGGACTGAATGAGTCTGTATGTATACCAGTTGTATTCCATTAAATTATAATTGTGTCTGTTGCAGGAACTGCTGTTTAATACCCTTCAACTTCTCCTAGATCTTATGAAAGTTTCAAATCAAGTGAGTACAGCTTTTTTTATTGGTATTATTTTGGACATAAGAATAGCAATGTTTCTAATGTTTCATGTCTGATACCCCTTTATAGATGACCTTTGAAAGTGCAGTTCTGGTGACAGAATATATTCAAAAGCTATCCTCCCTTCATGAGTCCACCATATTGGATGTGCGCATGACGAAAGCTTTCCTACACATCCTCTCATATATTCTAGAAGCTCAGATTCCTTCTTCTAGGTTAACACTTGATGTTCTTCACATCACTACAGACTCAGTGCTGGTAAGTCAGTTGTAATCAGAACATCCACCTGAATTACTGACCGCAACTGACAGCTGTGCTCATCCAGAATAGCTTCCAGTCCCCATCAAAAACATATCATCATGTAAATACAAATAGGTGAGGGCCAGAGACAAATTATTAAAGTGAAGAAAAAATATCTGCATGACTCAAGGCTCCCTCTATTTGATGGTTTGCGAGACAGAGACGAGTCTGAATGCGGGTCATCATTGTATCTCAAGGGATGATAGGTTGAGTTGTGCCAGGCTAGAGGTTTGAACAAGATGTTGTGTAGACCTATATGAAATCAGTGCCTTCTCTTGTAGTTAACTACAGTATCTCTAACTCTTGGTTGTGTGATGTGCATTCTTATAAAAGGTTCACTGTTAATTTGTTAATGAACATATTACTATATCATGCAATTGAGATTTTTGATAACTAAATTTAGCAACAATAAACTTTGAGACACACATATTAGTTAAAACTAGAAGCAATTGGAGAGCACAAACCTCCACCAAGGCAAAAAAAAAATAAACAGAAAGTACATACCACCATCTGCTGATCCTGCTGTAAAACCACACCTCTATCCCACTATATTAAAGAATCTTTAAAAAATTCCTGGATCCAGAATTTGGTCTGGATCACCACTAAAATCTAAGGGAGGGTTACTTGGGCCATACTCCTCACCTCAGAAATCTTTTTTTTAATCAAAATCTGTTTATAACTTTTGTGTAAATTTGCTAACAAATTAACAGACAAACAAACAAATCCCCCTTTCCTTGAATACTTTTCTTGATACTTTAGGAATCAGTTTAACGAGCCAAGATTCTGTCAAGCTTCTGATATTAATGAACATTTATTTACCTGCAAGTCTGTCTGGCTACCTGAGTTAGATTGTGTTTTTATTTTGAACAAGTCTGAGCGGTGAGGTGAGCCTGTACTTTTGGTTTTCAGTTAAAAATTGCTGTCTGTCAGTGTTACATAGGAGCCAATCAGCATGGCCGTTGTGACGTTGCAGCCCTAATGGGTTTCCTGTAGTGGGCATGTGTGGACACCAGATGGACACGGAACAACCGTTAACCTAATATTTCATGACTATGGTGCTCTGTTTTGGAACTCTGCTATAAATATATCCAAAAATGTTCCTAAATTTGCATAAGAAATGTTCAAAGAAATTCCACAACCATCTATAAATTCTGCCTGTGAGCTCTTGAGGTTCAGCTGAAAGTTATATAATCGGTGTTATTATATGTAATATCTTGACCTGTTTTTATTCTAGAGGTATATGCTGTCCTGCAGAGAGCCTCATTTCAGTGCAAATGCTGCATTCATGAAACTGGTGGCGTGGAAGAATCATGATTCTCCAATTAGAAGAAGAAATGTTGATTTGACCACATTTTATGTTCCTGATATCCCAGTGATCAAAGTCAAAGGCGAAGATGATTATAAAAAATCCTGCTTTATTACTCTAATAACATCCTACAGGAAGAATCCGTATCAATGGGATAGGACACCCCTACAGGTGAAACTGTAAACAGTTGTGCAGATTAAGTTTCATTTCTGGTTGCATGAATTACTTTTCTGCTTCTGTAGTTAATGGATAGAACATATATTCCATCATTTTTTCACAGGTAGATTAAGGACTTGTGTTTACTATTGGTCACATAACAGGGGATAACCAATTAAAATAAAATCTGGTGAACAGCGTATGAATTTTGTGCTTCATTAATGACTATATAATAGTGAAGCGGTAAAATGTTTTTGTGCTGTATTTCTTACAATTCTTATTTCTTTTAATAATAAAACTTTCACAACGGCACAATTTTATTTGGGGCGGCAGAGTGGAGCAGTGGCTAGCATATTCACTCCATAGCAAAAAAATTCCTGGGTTTGAGTCACAGGCTTAGTGAGGGTGTTTCCATGTGGAGTTTGCATGTTCTCCTAGTGCTTGCATGGGTTTCCTCTGGGTAATCTGGTTTTCTTTCCCAGTCAAGACATGCACATTAGACTAACTGTCTGTTGTGTCAAATTGCCATTGGTTGTGAGTGTGAATGGCTGTGTGTTGGCCCTGTGATGGACTGATGAGCTTTTCAGGGTGTACCTTGCCTTCATCCAAATTCGGCTGAGATAGGCTGGGCATCCCCGCGACCCTAGTAGGATTAAGCGATTTGGCAAACGAATGAATGAATTAATAATTTCCTTTGTAAAGTTATTTTGTCAATAAGATATTATTTAGCATCTTATAATGTCCTTGTGTATGGTGTAATTTGTAGGTGAATGGACATGTTTCTGACATGAAACTCTTCAACTGCAGCACCAAAAGAGAAATCAAAATGAGGCACTTATCCACCCCACTCATCGTTGAGTTCCAGAAGCAAGAGGAAAGAAATGTACACTTTTATGTTATTTTACTTCATTGACATTAAATAAGTTAAAATGTTCTTAAGACTGAAAGCTTTCCAATAATTCATGTGCACCAGATTGCAAATTTTCACATATTTCACAGTGTTCCCCCCTTTCCCCGAATATAGTTGAAGAACAGTCGGAATGTCTGACGTCCTGTAGGCTATTCGCTTTTTTAATTTTGCAGGAGTACAATAAAGCTAAATGAAAATTTTCTGTAAAAATATATTTGGGCGTCATGGTGGCATAGTAGTTGACACGTCTGCCTCTCAGCCAGAAGGGCCTGGTTTCAAGCCCTGTGCCCAGTGACGGTGTTTCTGTGTAGAATTTGCATGCTCTCCAGGTGCACTTGTTTCCTCCCACAGTCCAAAGACAGGAATGTTTGGCTAACTGAAAATTCTTGATTGCCCCTAGGTGTAAATCTGAGTGTGTATGGTTGCATGTGTTAAAGCTTTTCGGAAAAGGAATTGAATAAATGAAAATAAGTAAAGTGGGAAATAACTCATTAGCAGGCAGAGATCGTCCACAAACTTGACCACACTAGGCTGCTTTTTGGCAACTCAAACCAGGCTGGACTTTGAAGCAGGCATGATGTACTGTGACATATAAACATTGTGCCCTGATCACTGTAATGTAATTAGGGTAGCCATCTTGGACAGCCACAATCATGTTAAGCCTTTAAGCTTTAATATCATTCTGCCCTTTTGGCCCAACCTTCAAATACTATATGAAAATTGGGACCATTATTTAAGTAGAAGGTTTTGTATTAGAGTTCCAGTAAGCAGTGGCACAGTAGCACTGCTTCCTCACAGCTTTAGGGCCCATGGTTTAAGACTAAATTCACATTACTGTAGATGTGTACAATTTCTCATGTTCAGCTTGTGTCTGTATGGGTTCCTCTTGGTTCCTTGGTTTCCACCTCTTTCTGAAAAGCAGGGCTTAGTGTGGGTTGGGTATGTTACCCTGTCCTAGATATAAATGAGTTGGTGAATATGTATCTGCATAGTCCCTTTGATGGACTGCAATACCATCCAACAGGGTGTATTCTTACCTTATTTGTGCATGATTCACCATGACGCTAAACAGGATAAATGGAATTACTTCACACTAGATGATGGTAGACAATTTAATTATCCAGTAAGTGTTCTTGGAACTTCAGGCAGAATACTTTAGAGCCAGGGAGATACTTTGAGAACCTCAAGAGCTTTTACTGCACGAAAGTCTGGTTATGTTGAAATTTGCTTTGGGTTAAGTGCTGAATCATTTCAACTGCATCGCTGTTTAAACAACTACCGTGTCTTCATTTGCAAATTTCCTCCTCCCATATTTGTGACACACTTTGTCCAAAATCAGAGGTAGGGTTACAGTAGCCCCAGCTACAGTTGTCATGTATCAACTGGTTATGTGAGACCTCAGAGTAATAGGCATTAACTTCGCAATGGTGCAACATTGGTGTAAGGGGGATATTATGTACATTGTTCACATGTAGATTTTGCCCAAGGTTTTTGTGTTTTCCATCCAAGAAAAGCACAGTAAAGGAGTTCACCCTATCACGATCTAAAGTGAACACTCATCAGTTCAACATTACTGCTAAGGTCCTGAAGCAGGCTGTGCAGATTAGAGTGGAGTTCAGTAGGCCATCAAGACGTGCTTTCCCCATCCTGCTGATGTTCAGGTTGGTAACCCTATTATTTCTTAGATTTATTTGCACTTTTCTTATAGAAAGACTTGTATAATATTTCTTTTCCTCACACTCTTCCTTTTGTCACAGAATGCACCACAAACCAACACCTTCATTGTACAATGCACGTGAGGTCTATTATTGGAAAGGACATGCGTCTCAGATCTTTCTACCCCCATCATCTTTAAAAGGTTTCTAGATTTTACTAGCACATTTGTAAAGGATAAGATATACGTCAGAAAGTCATTGATATATACACTGAACATTGTCTTGTTTCACTTGAATTGTAGATGCTGGGATTGCGTATGTGATGCTGCTCAATGCTGACTATAATAAACATGCTAGAAATCGATACATAGCAGATGAAGTGGACTACACACTGAGTATTGATTCCACTCAGTGTTTAGTTTGGGATGGTGTGAAAGATTGGAAAACTGATGGATGTTCTGTTCTCCAGAGTTTCAACTCAACCAAAGTCAACTGCAGGTTGGGTCCTATTGTGTTATGAAGGCTAGCATTTCATAGTGCTAAAAAATATTTATGTACAGATTTAGTTATGGCTGTGTACACTGGTATGACAAATTAGTAGTTTACAGAGTCCTAGAAGAGGATTATGGCCATTCTAGACGCCTGGCTTCTTTCCTGGTACACCAATATTGGTATATGGTACAGTCTATATTTCTATATTGAAAACTAAATCGAAAAATATATTTATGAAATGATAACACTTAGCAGCTCTGTCAGTCAGATTCTCTGACTGACAACACAGCTCTACAACCAGCTGTGGATATTTGTTGGCTCAAGTATGCTGACATAGCAATAGCAGTAATTTAAAAAGATGTATTGTCTGGTTTCATGTTCTAGCTTTTACTCACCCTGTTTGGTAGCATCCATGTGATGGGGGCAGTTAGTGTGTGGGAAGAAAAAATAATTTGGATACTTAAGGAAAATTGTGTTCTGTCTCACTTTATCATGTCTGCAACATATTAACTGTGTTTTTCGCCAAATAATCTTTCAGTTACAATCAGTTGTCATCATTCACTGTTAAACATCAGATGATCCAAAGTATTCACAATGTTTCAGACATCACTGAGTACATAAGGTAATAGTTATCTGCTTGTATTTATTCAGTCATAATCAGATACCTCTTTGTGTGGGCTTGTTCTGATCTGTGGTGTCTTTTTCAGCGTCCATGCCAACCCGATGGTGTGTATTGTAATAGTGGTATTACTGGCTCTGTATGGGGTGCTGCTGGTGTTTTGTAATCATGCTGATAATCACGTGGAAAAGAATTTGGGGACATTCCTCTTACCAGACAACAATTCTTCAGACCAGTTCCTCTATGCTGTTACTATTGACACGGGCCTCAGATCAAGGGCAAGAATGACAGCAAAGGTATTATCAGAGTTTATATATTTTAAGGGGTATATTAAGCAGCAAGTGTACAGCCTATCCTCAAGGTTGATGTTGGAAGCAGGAAAAATGGGCAAGCGTAAGGATCTGATTGACTTTGACAAGGGACAAATTATCCTGGATAGATGACTTGGTCAAAGTATTTTCAAAACCACAGGTCTTGTGGGGTGCTCCCAGTATGCACTGGTTAGTACCTGCAATACTGACAATGGTATAAGGAATGACAAATGGTAAAAAGGTTGATATGATATGGCTAAGTTAGAGATGTGTCAAGAGTGCACAGTTCTAATTGCAGATTGATGCACATAAGGCTGCATAGCTGTAGACCAGATCAGAGCACACATGCTTGACCTCTGTCCTCCACTGAAAGTGTCTACAATGGCCATGTGAGCATCAAAAATGGACCATGAAGCAGTAGAAGAAGATGGACATGTCTGGTGATTTACATTTTACAACATATGGACAGCCAGGTGCAACAATCAATGTGGATGTTACTTTGTCACATACTATCTACCTAGCGTTGTTTCAGACATCCCTTTATGATATTGGTGTTCCCTAATAGCAGTTGCCTTTATCACCTGGATAATGTGCACTGCCACATTGCAAAAACTGTTTAGGAACGGATACGGTGAACAAATTTGCCTCCAAAGACCCAATCTGTGGGATGTGTTCAACAAACATGTCCAAACCATGAATGCCCCACCTTGCTACCTGCTACTTGATGAGTCCATGCCTTAAACACACACAAAACAAAACTTGGGACAGAGTTAAAATAAGTTTTACTGTATTAAATAACAGCCCTAAAGTATTGGTAATAAGAGAGGTATCAGGATTGGGTATAAATTAACATACACAAAACATTCAGTCTTTTAAAATCAAGAACTGGTTATCGCCAACCTCTTAGTAATTGTTAGTAAGTTAAAAAGGAACATTTCTTTGTATGGTAGAAATCATGGTAATATGATATATGATTTTAAATCCATCCATCCATTTAGTTCTTTTTGCAGAGTTTTGCTTAATTTTAAGTAATACATTCTGAATTCTGAATCTTTTGGGCTTAACTAATTAAACAAGCCATTACTTGTAATTTTAGACCCTGCACTATTACAGTAACGGAGTGATTTTGTAACAGTTCAATACACTGTATTACAATATGGTTTATGTTGATGTTGATGGATTAGAGCATTTTACTTTTATTTTTTTCCTGGTGCCAGGTTCATATAGTTCTTTATGGTGATAAAGGAGTATCTCAGACAAGAGAGCTCAGCAATCCTGACCACGCATTCTTCACCTGTAACTCCAGGACAACATTTATTCTGAGGTAACAATAAATCAGTACTTTTATTGTGACTGTATGTCAATATTTCATCCTAAAATGAAACAATCACATTTTCATCATACCCAATTGGCTAAGACATTTTTGGTGCATTTGTTTGCTTTATACAACAAATAATGAAAGCATTTAAGCTTTATGCAAAGTTCAAATTCTTACACAATGACATTATCTGACATTCTTTGAGGTAATACAGTAACATTTGTGTGAAAAACATTTTACAAAGCAGCGTAATAAAAATGTATTTATATAAGTGGTATTTATATAAGTGGTAATTAAGTAAGAGAATGTTAGCAGTATGTATACATGTCGACGTAAATATACAAATTAAATAGAGTACTTAAGTAGAACACAACTTGTGTTTATTATATTATATGACAACGACAGTACAAGTGATGAAAAAAGTATTGTGTTAGATTTACTTTTGGAATCTTTTTAACAACAAAACACAAGCATTCAGAGAGTTAAGTCTGCTATCTACAAGAGTTTGTAGAAGGTGATAGCAACTCTGTTGGTGTTGCAAAAGACAAAATGAGCAATGGCTAGGAAGAGTTAGTAAAATTTATTCAAGATCAAAAAAAGAAAACGTAAAAAAAGACCTCCAGTGGCATGAACATTCTTTACTTACCACCTCAAGAACTCGGACATCTTTCCCTGTTTGTAACATATAATTTCAGGGAGAAATGCGTCTGCGCCTTTGCAAGTTTTTGTCCCTCGCTTGCTCATCTAGGCAAGCATTTCACGTCCATCCTTGCACAAGTTTGGATTTGAGAGCTGCATCTCCCCAGCAGAGCTTTCAACTTGCAGACGCAGAAATCAATTCTGGTTTCTTACCTCCACCATTTGGGTGCAGGTGTTAATAAAATGCCGTAAACTAAATACATGTCATGCAATAAACAAAATACTTATTCACCTTGTTATTTCAATCAGAACAAGGAAATTCCTGACCTCAGTCTTGCTGCATTGACCTCGTTGTCACTCGGTCAACACATCAAAATATCAGTATGGAATTTTATTATACTGACCTCAAGCTCAGTTAATAAGCAGTATATACTCATTACTATTAAAATTGACTTCACACTTTAAGCCACAGTTCCAATCTGAATAAGAATCGAAAAGCTCCGAATGGAACATGTGTGAAGATTTTAAAAAATTTAAACTATTTTGAGCACATGAGAAACTTTCTTGTGTGCACCAGATCATTTCTATCATATTTTTTATATATATATTTTACACACACTAAGCCCCCTTTAGGGGCTTCAAAGTGTTCAGTTCTGTGATGTTTTTCTTTTTCTTTGAAATAGTTTTATATGCATAGAAAATAGTGCAACGTACAGTGTCAGAAACCACTCAAACAAATCTGTTTAATTACACAATTTGATTAATCTGCATTCACCAATTTGTTTATTAAATTCAAACCCCCATTCAGCTCTGCTCAGAGTCTGGGCCAAATATGGCAGGTGTGTGTGTGGCATGATGGTGGAGGTGTTTCTCCCAGTTGGTTCTTGAATCATGTGATGGTGAAGGACATAGTGGGTGGATCAAGTTGGACCTTTCTGGCCCAGTGTTGGTTAGCAGTGGATGAAGGAGATGGACAAGTAGAGCGCAAACTGTACGCTTTAGACCGACAGCTCAAATTCAGAGAGGTGAGTGCCTTGCAAATGTGCTTACCCCATGAGCATTTCTACATTCCATTTTAGTTCTGGAATGTGTGTCATTGGGATATGTCAGGAATTTACATTAAGTGGTCCATAATATTCAAGTAGGTGGAAGGACTCCACTCCAGGGGGAACTCATAGTAGAGCCACTGCTCCTCCATGTCGAAAGAAGTCAGTTAAGGTGGTTCAGGCATCTGATTAGAATGCCTCCTGGTCACCTTCCTTAAGAGGTGTTCCGAGCACGTCCAACGGGGAGGAACTTGCAGACCAACTGTCTGGCCTGGGAACATCTCGGGATCCCTCAGGAGGTGCTGGAGAGTGTTGCTGGGGAGAGAGATGCTGGATTTCCCGCCTAGACCTGTTGCATTCCGATTTCAGATAACTGGCGGATACTGGATGAATAGATGAATGAACCTTAGCTGCATATGACAACAATGCGCTAAGCTCCTTTCCCCAGTGCTATCTCTCATTGACTCATCCTTCAGCAGTAGTCAGGCAGTGTGGATTAATGTGTTTGGGTAACTTTAATAAAAAGAGTAACTTTTCAGGGTGGGTTGAAATGTAGGGTGAGATTAGCAAAGTCTACCATATTTTTTATGTTAGTATATTTTTGCTGGCTTCTCCTACTCTAGCTTTAATGTTAACAGTTATTCTATATCTGTAACAAGTGAGACTGTTTCATTCTGTCTAGTTGCTGCATCTGAATCTTACTGATTGCCTAAAGGACTTCCACCCATGGCTGTCTGTGTACAGTAATCCATCTTACAGCACACATACACACACTCAGCGTTTGAGTGTATGTCTCCTGCTGCTGCAAGCTTATATGTGTGCTAACTGTGTACTCCTTTACTTTCAAGAAGACCAGGTAGACACTTACACAAACTGTTCACATTGAAATGATACAGAATTTTCCATATTGCCTTTTTTCTTACTCTGTGTTTTCATGATGTCAGTACTGGTTGGAGTCTGGTCTGATTGGTGTTTCACTGCATTCAGTATGGAATGGATTGTGTGCACTTACTCTGCTGCCTTTAGGCTCCCTTGTGTCCTTCCTCTTCCGCACCAGCGAGGTCAGAATGAATGATGACTGCTCATTAAAATGTTATATGTACAAACATTATAAGAACACCAAGAAAATATAATTGTTGTCTAGCTAACATAAATAATTAGCACCTTCTCCTTAGGAAATTTGCAACAAATTAAATGATCACATTTTGTTAATTTTGCAAACTGTATTACCTATTTCTTGCCAAATATTTGTAAAAAAAAAAAAAAAAAAGCAAATATACGGTGTGAACTTGAAAACTTACAGATACAAATCTCCCATTTCTGTTTTTGAAGTGGATTATTTGTTCAATTTGTTTGTTTCAAGTTACCAACTTGAACACTTGTAGTTTGTGCAGCTCAGCACTGGCTGATAATGTGTTATGATGCAGGGGTCAGTGACTTAGCTCAGCCAATCCAACAAATTTGTGTACTACCAGGCTGGAACAGCCAGTCAGAAAGACAACATGTCTCTGAGCATTTCTGCCTGGAGTTGCAACACTGGTGCACACTCTAAAATCGGGCATAGACTGCTGAAAGGAATCGCTGATGTTATACGTGATTGTTTTAAATAGCCAGTAACACTAATTCACCACGTGTACCCTTCAATGTTAGCTAGCTTATCAATAATCTAATGCTAATTAGTTAACATTACTAAACCGATTCATTATTCAGGTATACTTTTACCTCTTCTTATACATTCATTTTCTCACATTTAAACACACATTTGCCCAATATTCTTGGCCAAGCTGAGTGTTTGACCAGTTTGAGGCTTGTTCTGTAGGGTTTAATATGCTTTTTTTTGTTAGTATTTTTTTTTTGGTAGTTTACTATGCTTAAAACTGGAAGTAAAGAGAAACCTTCTTTAAAGAGAAGATATAAAAAAATTTATCCACTTTTTTATCCACAAATGTTGTTACAGTGTTTAATAGCCATGTTACACAATGCCAAACTATTCAATAATGAGATTAGCGCATGTTCAAGTTTTCCCTCTGGGCTATTTATGCTAGCTGTAACCACAAAGTTTTCACCAAGTTTTGGGCCCACTAGTGCATCATGGCATGCTGGACCTACCGATTAGCTGGCTTCTCCCATTGCCCCCCATGCACAGCGGTATCTCCACCCATCTCAGTCTGCTTCTCAGTGGACTGGGTGTGGAGCTTTCAACCAACCAGAACAGTGTGTACACAGATTGCGGAAAAACCATAAATACGATGAGGAAGCTAAACAGGCAGTCCAGTACACAATATCAAATTCAGCATTTGAGGGGAGGAGGGCAAGCAGATTCATGAAATACTGTGAAGTTTGTTGATTTAGTAAGTGTACTCCGGTGCTCTACTGGTGCCTGAAATGAAAGGTCATGCAAATGTTTACATCTTTGAGTACCATGAAAATTGCTTGAAAATTATTATTATTATTATTATTATTATTATTATTATTATTATTATTATTATTATTATTATCATTGAATAATTAAATAATTATTAAAACATAAAATTGTGCAATTTTTAAACTCAATTGATCTGATCTTTCTTTTCTTTTTTTTAATTGAGAATCATTGGGATCATCCCCTTTTTCTTTTGCAACTGTAGACAAACAAATATGGCAGCCATTCAGGAGATCAGTATAAAGTCAGGATGCCTTCGATTTTCTCTGTAGAAGGTATGATCAACCAAGGCATCTTCCAATTATATGAGTGTTGCTCTTTCTGTTGTTGCTGTCAGTGTAAGGTGTCATTCATAATAAATTCACAGTTCATCGGGATGCATTGCTGTTGAGGGATAGTATGTCTGGGCAGAACCCTTCATGGAGCAGAGTTTCACCATGGAAAAATAAATGCGAGGTGATGTGAGATAGAATAAAAGGGAACCAATGTTTAACTGAAATACATTGTTTAATATTTATTGTATGTTTTACAGATTTTTAACACATATGACCAGGGGTCTATGTCATGCACCAAACTAACTGAAAGGTCAGCAGTGCAGAAACCTACACACTCCATCTCTGGAACTGAAATAACTGAAGAAAATATTCCTCACGATAATTACAAATTACCAAGTGAATACTTCCGAAACACTCAAGTCAACCACCAAACCAGTGTTTGTACAGGTTTGTATGTTCATAATGTTCCGCATATGTGACCCATCACATCGAATTAGGTATTAAGTCGCACTGGCCATTTTTGAGCTATGAGCCTAAAAAAAAAAACGAAACAATTGTAGAAATAAACCTGCAAAGAAAACAAAGAAAGCTCAGGTGAACTTTTAGCATGTGCCATATGTGGACAGTGGACATAACTGGGGACCAAAAATATTATGAATAAAAGGCTCTTAATTTATTAATCTTGAGTTGAAAACACAATCTTTTAAAAATTGGTACGCAAAAAAACAGATTTAAAACAGAAAATGAGTCCCACACTCATCCTAGGCCAAGCCAGGGCTATCTCAAGACTACCCTGACTTGTAGCTGGGGCTTTGATAGTGAGTAGGATTTTAGTTAAGGTGCAGCACAGATCATATGGAGAGTAACCCATAGTGTATCAGGGTAATACAGTTTTATAGTACATAAGTGTAGTAAAAGGATTAACTTTAATTTGTTTGTTTGTTTGTTTGTTTGTTACCATTATCGGCTGGCAGTAAATAGTTTCTCAAAGGCCAGTGTTTCCCGAAGACACAGAACTCTGCATATTTGGTGCTACTACCTGACATGGGCTCTGTGGATGTGTTTGTCTGTCACTTGTGTAATCATTACTGGAATTCTGGGGCTGAGGTAAGTCTGAAGCAAAACTCCATGGTTTGTATATGTGTAATTATGACAAGCAAATATTTTGTCATGACAAAACCTGTTTACTGATAACTCACACATAATGGAAGAGATTTAAATGTAAACTCCACTGCCCTACAATAAATGTATGGCAACAGAGCAGTGTTGCAGGTTAGCATTATCCTCTTAGAGTTGGAACTTGAGTGTGGATTACAGAGTTTTTGTGTTCTTCCTGTCATTATGGGTTTGCTACAGGTTATCTGACTTCCTCCCTCCCTCTAAAAATATGACCGTAGGTGGATTGACATTGCTAATATGCCTGTAGATGTGAATAGCATTTAACCCATCCAGGCAGGCTGTATTTCTGCCCAGTCTTAATGGAATAGACTCATTCTCTGAATCATGAGGTTTTGTGGTATTTGTTGTGATCAAAAGGAAACTGAGACACTTCTTTATATAAATCATGCTATTCTCGCTATAGTAACACATTACATAAAAGGCCCTACAAGAGGCTATAAATTGTCCAATTGTAAAAATTCCTTAATAAGTGAGTTTCGATTAAACAGGTTTTTCATTCTTTTCTCAAGAGGAATACTATATATATATATATATATATATATATATATATATATATATATATATATATATATATA